>CM055960.1:58447400-58541334 GCA_029490685.1 Schizonepeta tenuifolia
CATCCGTGGAGATGATGGAGATCAGAATGTAGGGGAACAGAAACCCCCTTGATGAGTTTGATGAGGAACTTGAGGAGTTACCCCATGATGAGACCGAGGAGTTAGTAGAGAAATTTTGGCAACAAATAGTTCTTGAGAAGGATGCCAGCTTGCAAACAGAAGAGGATCTTGCCCAGAACGAAGAACCAGTAGATGTAGTGGAATGCAGTTACGCCAGGATTCCGGGCAACATCTAGCCTCAGGGATTTGAACCACTCAATATCCCTGAACTAAAACCGGAGGACAGGTTGGTGCCATCATTGCAAAAAGCACCTACATTGGAACTGAAGCCCTTGCCCAAGCACCTGAAATACATCTATCTTGGCAAGAACGAGACCCTGCCCGTGATCATATCATCAGAGTTATCGAGCATGGAGGAGATCAGAGTTGGTGAGGTGCTGAGCAAGTACAAGGAGGCCATAGGATGGACATTGGCCGACATCAAGGGCATTAACCCTTTGGACTGTGTTCATCATATCTTGCTCGAGGAGGATGCTGCCCCAGTAAGAGATCCACAACGAAGATTGAATCTAGCCATGAAAGAAGTGGTAATGAAAGAAATACTCAAGCTTCTTGACTTGAGGATCATCTACCCCGTGTCTGACAGCCGGTGGGTGAGCTCTGTGCACGTGGTGCCCAAGAAGTCAGGAATTCAAGTTGTGGAGAACGACAAGAACGAGATGGTGGCCATGAGACTACAAACTGGATGGCGAGTGTGTATAGATTACCGGAAGCTCAACCAAAAGACGAAGAAGGATCACTTTTCTTTGCCCTTTATCGATGAGATGCTTGAAAGGTTAGCTGGTAATAACTACTATTGTTTTCTTGACGGTTATTCTGGTTACATGCAGATCTGGGTTGCTGACGAGGATCAAGGCAAGACCACATTCACGTGCCCGTTTGGCACTTTTGCATATAGGAGGATGCCGTTCGGGTTATGCAACGCTCCAGGGACATTCCAAAGGTGTATGATGCACATCTTTTCAGACCTTCTTGAAGAGTGCATCGAAGTCTTCATGGACGACTTTACCGTCTACGGCAAGACCTTCGACACATGCCTCAACAACCTGGATCGAGTCTTGAAGAGATGCGTTGAGAAGAGTCTAGTGTTAAACTACGAGAAATGCCATTTCATGGTCAAGAAAGGAATAGTTTTGGGGCATGTCATATCGGGAAAAGGAATTGAGGTGGATAAGGCCAAGATCGACATCATCGCCAAATTGCCTTACCCAAGATCCGTGAAGGAGTTAAGAGGATTCCTTGGGCATGCTGGATTCTATCGAAGATTTGTCAAGGACTTTGCCAAGATCGCCCAACCAATGACGAGACTACTTCAACATGAAGTACCATGGGAGTTTAACGAAGATTGTAAGAAGGCGTTCCATGCCTTGAAGGAGAACTTGATCACAGCCCCCATCATCCAACCTCCGGATTGGGGCATGCCTTTCGAGTTAATGTGTGATGCCAGTGGTTATGCCATAGGAGCAGTTCTTGGGCAGAAACGAGGAAAGGAGAGTTATGTTATTTACTATGCATCAAAGACATTGAATCCTGCCCAATGCAACTATGCCACAATAGAGAAGGAGTTGTTGGCCATCGTCTTCGCCTTTGAGAAGTTCAGATCTTATTTATTAGGAGGCAAGACCATAGTGTACACTGACCAAGCGGCATTAAAGTACTTGGTAAGCAAGAAGGAGTCCAAGCCAAGATTGATTAGATGGATTCTTTTATTGCAGGAATTTGACATAGAGATCAAGGACAAGAGTGGTGCCCAGAATCAAGTTGCCGACCACCTAAGTCGAATCCTCCTGCCAGACGATGGGGTGCCGATCAAGGAGACCTTTCCTGACGAGCATCTGAGTCTTGCCCAAGATGAACCATGGTATGCAGACATCGTGAACTACTTGGTGACTGGAGAAATTCCCTCCGATCTTGGGCGTTATCAAAGAAACAAGCTGAAACATGAGAGTCGTTTCTACCTATGGGATGAGCCATTCTTATGGAGAGAATGTGCGAATAAAATAATTAGAAAGTGTGTCGAGGATAAAGAGCAACGAAGCATTCTTGAGCATTGTCATAACAAGGAGTGTGGAGGACACTTTGGGCACCAACGTACTGCAAGGAAAATTTTAGAGTGTGGTTTTTATTGGCCAACATTGTTTAAAGACTGTTACGAGTGGGTCAAGATGTGCGAGAAGTGCCAAAGGGAAGGCAACATCACGAGAAGGAACGAGATGCCCATGATCCCGATCTTGACCGTGGAAGTTTTCGATATATGAGGCATGGATAATATGGGACCATTGCCAAGTTCCAAAGGCAACAAGTACATCATATTAGCAGTGGATTATGTCTCGAAGTGGGTGGAGGCTCGTGCTTCATACAAGGATGATTCGAAGGTGGTTTCTAACTTCTTGAGAACTCAAATTTTCAATAGGTTTGACGTTCCTCGAGCTATAATAAGTGATCAAGGGACTCATTTTTGCAACGCCACGGTGACTGCCTTGTTCAAGAAGTATGGAGTTACCCATCGTGTGTCAACAGCCTACCATCCACAAGCCAATGGACAAGTGGAGTTGTCTAATCGAATAATCAAGACGATCTTGAGGAAGACTGTGGGCACAACAAGGAAGGATTGGAGTATGCGCTTGGATGATGCGTTGTGGGCATATAGGACTGCCTTCAAAACACCTTTTGGCATGTCCCCTTATCGCATGGTCTATGGCAAGAGATGTCACTTGCCCGTGGAGCTGGAACATCGTGCGCATTGGGCTGTTGCCCAGCTTAACCTCGACTGGAATGAAGCAGGTGAATCAAGGAAGCTCGAGATCCAGGAACTCGACGAGATCAGACTCCAAGCATATGACAATGCTGGTCTCTACAAGGAACGGATGAAGAAGACCCATGACCTCTTGATCAAGGAAAAGGAGTTCCATTTTGGGCAACATGTGCTGCTCTATCAAACAAGATTTAGGCTTTCATCAGGGAAGCTTTCGACCAAGTGGGCAGGACCCTATCAAGTACAAGCTCAATTCCCTAATGGAGCTGTTGAGATCAAGGATCCCAAGAATGGGAAGATTTTCAAAGTTAATGGCCAGCGCTTGAAGGCCTATCTTGGGCAAGAACAGTTTGTTGAGGGGGAACCATCTGGGTTTCCTGTCGAGGAGGACCTCTGACTTCTAAAGAGGGGGGTGTCGTGCCCAAGACCATTAATGGGGCACTGTCCAGGAGGCAACCTGGTTAGTATTTTATTTATTTTATTTTTAGTTTAATTTTGTGTTTTTATTTAATTATTTTATTTCCGTAAAAATATTAAAATCCACAAAAATTCATAAAATCATGAAAATCCAAAAAAATTAGTGTAGTTTAGCTAGTTTATGATTTAAGTATTTTATTTTAAAGCATTTTATGATCGAGTCTAACCATAAGGGGAAGTCTGTTCCGGAGTGTATTTGTGTTTCTAAGTGTGCATGAGATGTTGAGCAAGATGCAGGTTGTAGATCAGGATCCATTCTAAGGGAATGAGTTGTGGGAGTGGAGCAAGGATTTTGGGCAAGAGCTGAGTTGTTGGTCAACAACGATTGAGGCGGTTACTGTACCCCTAAAACTACGCGCCCTTTAAAACCATCCTACCACGTCTATACCCCCACTACCCGATTTCAAATTCAAGTCTGCAACTTCTCATCTTCTCTCTTCTCTCTCCATCAAAACTCCTAAATTCCCTACAATGGTGTCTACTCGTCCCAAAAACAAATTCAACAAGATCCCTGCCGGAACCAATATCGACCTCACCACCGAACACCCCACTACCACCACCGCTAAACCCAAAACCACCACCAAGCCCAAAATCATTACCAAAAGGAAACTACCCATGGAACCCGCCAGCCCTTCTGCCGACCAACAACCAGAAATTTCGATCGGAACTACTATACCCAAGAGTCCGCCGGTCGACGCCACGCTTCTGATGAGCGAGGAAAACCCTAGCCTGATGGAAGAGGCGGAGAAGCAGCAGGAGGAGGAGACACAATCGAAGCAGGTTTCTGAGCAAGAGGAGTTAGAGGAAGAAGCAGAGGAGGAGGAACACGATGGCGAGGATGAAGAAGAAGAAAAAGGTGACGAGGGAGAAGGCGACAACGATGATGTGAATGAAGCCATTGACGCAGTGGCGGCGACGCTGGCAGCGGAGGCGTTGGTGGAGGCGAAGACCAAGGCAAAGGAAAGTCTGGCGAAGAAGAAGAAGGAAGCCAAGGCAGCTAAGAAACGCCCTCACGAAGGCGAGGGGACGCCGGCGAAGAAGCACAAGTCTGCTACTTCGGACATCGGGTCCTTTTAGCCGTCAATTTCGAAGGGAACGGCTGTCAGTGAGCAAGAAGAAGGAAACGATCTTGAGGAGGAAGGGGATGATGAGCAGTCTACCCCAGCAAGTGCTAAGAGCAGGAAGAAGAGGAAGGGGCCCACGGTGATGACGTGTAGCAAGCCCAAGGAGTGGAAGGTGACTGCACCTCGAGTTCTCGACTTCAAATTCTACGAGAACTTGGGTGTTGCCCATGAAGTAAGAGAGTTATTCAAGGGGATCGGCTGGAGTAAGTTTTTGGAGTGGCCTGTGGCGGTCTATGAGGAGCAAGTCAAGGAAGTTTATAGCACGGAGGCAATAATAAGTGACCCTGAGAATGGGGTGAGCATGATTTCCTTCTCGCTGTTGGGCGAGAAGTATGAGGTTCAAGTCAGTGCCCTCAATCAGATTCTTGGGATGGTGAGTCTGCGAGATTTGGCCAGGAAGGAGTTCATAGAGGCTAGGACCAAGGTGCCATCCCCGGGAGATGTGGTTTATGAGGAGCAGTGGAAGGAGATCAGCAATGGGACGCCCTACTATGGAGCCAACAACAAGGGTACTGAGCTAAGAACGCCTGCCCTGAGACTTTGTCACCGCATCCTTGCTTACAACTTGTTTGGCAAGAGCGATAGCGGCAACAGCTTGAGCAACAAGGAGCGATATCTGCTGTGGTGTATGCATACCAAAACCAAAGTTAACTTCGCGGCGTTCCTTGGTGAGCAGCTCAAGACCGTGTTGGCAAAGCAGGCGTTGGGATGCACTTGTGGCCACTTTGTGACAGCCTTCGCGAATGGAGTCGGGGTCTATGGTGATCTGAAGGGGAAGCCAAAGATGTCGGTCAGCATGTTGGGAGAAACTGCCTTGAGAAAGATGAATGACATCGAGATCAGGAATGACAGATATGTGTTCGTTGATCATTCCAAACCAGCATCTAGCAGGCGACCACCAGTGGGCAAGAAGGAGGAGGCAAGCACCAGTGCAGCGGTGCTGCCCAACATGGAGATCGAGACCAGGCTGGCCAATGTGGAGAGGTTGTTGACCGAGATCAGAGACTCCCAGCTGGCATTCTTTGCACACCAAGGATTCAGGTATCCACCTGAATCTTCTCTTTGATTTGTGTTCCTCCCTTTTATGTTAGTTTAGGATTTTATTTTTTCGTTTTTGTGTTTTATTGTAGAGTTTTGTTTTATGTTATTTAGTGTCTTGTTGTTTGAGAAGACGGTTTTACTGTCTTCACCCACAATTTGCCCAGCAAATTGTGTGGTGAAGATCTTATTGCCTTCTCAGTTGTGTTTGTTGAGTCAGTTTGTTTTTGTTTGTTTGTTGCCCAACATTTTACCCACTTTGCCTAAGGCAAAGTGTGTGGGTGTTGGGGTGTCAGTTTGTGTTTTTAAAGTTTGTTTATGTTATTGATCAGCATGTTAGCATGAAGGTTAGAATAGGTTTATGGATGATGCCGTATGTAAATAGGTAGGACGGAATGAGATATTGGGCATTAACTGAGAGGATTTGAGCTTTTAAAATGCTATATACATATGCAGCATTATTCTTTCTTGTGTGATAATGATCAGTTGACATGTGTTGATCTAGAACTTGCCTGCATCTCTTAATTAAAGCTTCATGTAACTTAGTAGGACTACTTAGATGAATTAGGCAATTTTTGTTCAAAATAGCCATGGCCTAAAAATTTCCTACCATAACATTTATCCTTTAATTAGCCCCCTTGAGCTTGGATCGTATTCTTTCTATTCACTTATAGAAGCCTGAATTTTAGTCGTCTCGGTCAAGAACTCAGGTCTAGAAGAACGAGGGATGAAAGGAAATGTTGGGTAGCACATAGTGGGCAGAATCACCTAAGATAGAGGTGTTGGGTTAAAAAAAAAAGAAAAAAAAAAGAAGAAAAAAAGAAAAGAAAAAAAAAGAAAAAAAATATAAATAAATAAATAATAAGAAGCCCAGAATAAGTGTGCTAAATAAGGAGGAGTAAGGAATCAAGGGCAATGTGTTGCTCGAGAACCTAGTTCTTGACTTAGCCAGTTTCCATATTATCCTACCTTTTGTCATAAGCCACGTTACAACCCAATGAAGACCTAAGGATAAGTAGTTTGAATTTGTTCGAAGAAGTAAAGATGTAGAGGGCAGGCAAGCCTATGGAAAAACTTTGTTGATGATGGTCAAGAGCGTAAACACTTAACCTTATACACTTGAGAGATGAGTGCTGGTGAGGATGTCCTTGTTGCCCAATAACTCTATCTTGACCTGTTTGATGGCACTATCTGTACATATTCTGTTTTGACTGACATGTGAGATGCTGATTTGTTTTGAGTCTGTATTTTCTGTTTTGTCTTTTCTGTGTTTGAGTCTTGGGCAAAGTCGCAGCCATACACTTGAGGGCAAGTGTAATTCAAGTGTGTGGGTGTGATGAACCCATATTTGTGTCCATCTTTTCTTGTATTTTTCTTGTGTTTTTAGTCTTTATCGAGTCATTATATTTTTGGGAGGACACGCAAGTCGCGAGATAGTGTGCAGGGGAAGAACAGGTGGATGCTGGGCAAATCCGATGGAAAATCTGTTGTTGAGATGGCGATACGATGCAAATGGGCATAGGGTTGGAAGCTTGTAGCTGGGCAACATCGAAACATCCTTTCTACAAGTCAGGAAGCACCTCCCCATATCCTTAAGCTAACAGACAGAGTACTCGGAGGAGCCAGGATCGTGGTCAACACCGGAAGCAAAGCAGGATGCAGACGATGAAGGGCAAGATGAGAGTCGAGCAGCAGCAGGTTTCTTTTCCTTCAAGGAAGAGGATAAGGATCGGATGTTTTCTTCCTTATCCTAGCCGAGCCAAATCATGGAATAAATCTACCACACAAGGAAAGAAGGAACGTGCATGGGAAGGAAAGAGAGAGAGGCGGAGGTTATGATATGCATGGGAAGAATCCTTATTCAACAAGGAATCCTTATTCAACAAGGAAACTTTCCTTCAACCTTAGAATCTCATCGCCTATATATATGGCCGACTCTATCATGTAAAAGGAGCTCTTCGAATTCAGTAGTTTAGATTAGTTTGCATCCTAGTTTGAGTGGAAGTAAGGAAGAACAAGTCCTACGGGCGATTTACAATTTATTACGTTAGTTTATATTTTCTGCACTTTAGTTTTAGTTGTTGGCGTGAAGCCAAGACCCTGGTTGCTGGCTACGCTTTTGGGCAGCAACCCCTTTCCAGATTTATGCTAAGTATGCTTTTCTTTATTTACTTTGTGTTCTTATTTAATATTATGTCTAGCTAAGTTTATTGTTTGGATTGGATGTAGATGAAGTGATTCTAAGTTACTCGTTCAAACTTGTGAGGTCTAATTGTGTTAGTTCGTTAATTGATTTTGTTCCCGAAACACTTAGGATTAATTCTAGACTTAATTGATATTGAAGTTGATTGATCACCATCTAGATATTGAGATTAAGTTATCAACAGAAATTGAGAATAATACGAGAGTGTCTTTCGTGCCCAAGAAGGTAAAGGGTGTTGGAGAGCAGTCGGTATTGACCTACCTCTTGGCTGTCTTGGGTCTACTTATTCTTAATGCTTCTTGGGCAGCATCGTTACTGAAGTGTCTTCATGACGTTGTTGATCGAGAAAGGAGATCTTGCC
The DNA here is from genome assembly GCA_029490685.1 of Schizonepeta tenuifolia. Classification (NCBI taxonomy): domain Eukaryota; kingdom Viridiplantae; phylum Streptophyta; class Magnoliopsida; order Lamiales; family Lamiaceae; genus Schizonepeta; species Schizonepeta tenuifolia. The sequence continues at coordinate 58,455,419 of CM055960.1, forward strand.
TTCTGGTCAAGATCTGTAAAATTGACTAGACATAGGTTAAGTGTGTTAGCATCGTGACTTCGTGACCTTAGGGTGTTAGCTAATCTTTTCCTTAAACCAAGTGATAGAATTAGTTAATTGAATATCCTTGCACCGATGAATGAGTGAAGAGTAATTAGGATCATGGATTCGAAACCCAACCCAAACTCTTTTGTTATTTGATAGTTTTACTTGTTGAGTTCAGGTTCGTGACCAAAACCCTTTTGTTGAGCAACATCTGAAGAACAAATTATGCCGAGTCCCTTGGGTACGATCCCGTTTGCCGCTGACTACTACCTTGTTGGGCAAGAGGTGTTATAAATATTATTTGTGCGAAGTGTGTGACGACAGCGCTCCGTCAACAGTATTCAAGGTGTCCCGGCGAGATTCAAGGCGTTCTTTGTGGGAAGCAATGCATTCTTCGGCGAAAATATCTCAAGTAGTGTTTGATCCGGAAACAAAGCGCAAGTCCTCGACGCCAACGTTATAAAGCTCGACGCTCAACGTTACTTCGGAAACAAGGCGAACGTCCTCCACATCAACACCATCAACCCCAAAGCTCAAGTCAACGCCATCAACCTCAAAACTCAAGTCAACATCATCAAAGCACAAAGATCAAAGCTCAACGTTTACTTCGGAAGCAAGGCGAAAGTCATCCACGTCAACGTTATAAAGCCTGAAGATCAAGTCCAAAGAGATCTAGAAGACATACTTCTACAACAAATCTCAAAGACTGCTTGAAGACCGTTCGAGGGTTAAGTGAAGAGAAGAATCGGATGATCAAATAGAGATTGAACCTGCATATATTTTGAAATTCTTATATTTGTATGCAATCTTGTATTTATTGAATAAATACATATTTTGTGTTTACAACAGGGGAAGGTCAAGTTCCGAAGACTTTGTGCAGTTTGTAAATAAGCAGTTCCACTTGGTTTATGGGTACTAAACAACCTAACCAGTTCGATCATGTGTTCGAACAAGACCTTACAATACTTTTACGGGCAAGTGTACAGCCTGGGCTTAGATTACGGATTCTAAGGGGACCTAGTCTTAGATTGTCAGTTCTAAGGGACCTAGTCTTAGATCGTGGGTTCTAAGGGACCTAGTCTTTGATTACGGGTTCAAAGGGACCTAGTTTTTATTGCGGGTTCAAGGGACCTAGTGACTTCGATTGTGGGTCCAAAGTCAAACCTAAAGTTTTGGGGTTGGGGGTTTTTCCAACTATAAAGCCTTCTACACAGAGAGAAGTGGAGGCTTCGTCCTAAGGCTTAGAGACTCGATCTTTTGGAGAGATTCTGCTCAGACACCAATCAAACAAAAACCTATTTTCTAAACTCGATCAAAGAAGGGGCTTTATGAGAGGCTAGATGGAAGAACATGAGGAAGTGTGGACACTCGACTTCTACTGGTCTTCGGTTGAGGTTTTCTTGCTGGAGAGTGGGATAGAGTGCTACTTCTTCGGCGTTGATATTTTTCTCTCTTCTATCTTGCTACGCTTGCCCAAAACTCTCCCACCTTTTTCTAATGTGGAGACCAATATTTATAGAGAAAGATCTAACTAGTCATTGGAAAGAGTCGTTTGATCTGTGCCAAAAGCATGGCATTCCACCTGCTTTACTAGAAACTTTCTTAAAATGGCAACCGATACCTTCGCTTTTTGTGCATCTAGGTTGTCTGTCCATTTATAATAAGTTTTCTAGTTGACTTGTGCTTCCGAGTAGATTTGAATTTGGACTTCAACTCTTCTGCCTTCAACGTCTTCAAGTCTTCTCTTCTCAGCTTTGCAATGTCTAACTTCAACACAACTTCTCTTCATGCTTGAGTTGCATGAGTTAGTTGAGGAGTCAATTGAGTTGTTGTCCAACTGAGTTCGTAATCCAGCTGAGCATTCCAGTTCAACTGAGCTCATTCTTCAACTGAGCTCATGATCTCAATTGAGTTCTTCACGAACTACCTTCTTCAGTCCGGCTATTTTCTTCTGCTTGAAACCTGTAAATGTAAAATCCTTACGCTTAAACAGTGAGCTCTAGCTAAGTTCAGACTGATGTTTTTCATCTACTCGGTTGGGGTCAGTTGGATTTTGGGATGAATCAAAACTTTTACTAATTTTCCCAACACATCCCTCCCCATGCAGTAAGTCCCCTCTCTCCAAAAATTGTATGAAATTGAGGTGATATTAGGTTCAGTCTGTTGAGCTCTTTTTCTTTTCTCTTATCAACTATCTCAATATATCTCTTGAGCTTTTATAGAATTGCATATCTTTTCCTCTCTTGTATTCGAGTTATTTGAAATTTTGCTTGAAATTGATGTTAGTAAAATCATCTTATTTAATTTACGATGTACTTTTGCCTTTTATTTTTATTTTTTTATTTTTATTTTTTTGTGCAGCTACGAGCCATTTTGGCCCGACCCGTCCGACGGCCCGTGTAGGGCTGTGCATCATTTTCAGCAGCCCGTATAATTTTCGGGATGGCCCGACCCGACCTGAATATATGATTTTGGCCCTATGGACAGGGCCGGGTTGGCCTGGCCCGAACATTTTGACAGCCCTAATTACAGTGAAGATAAGGAGGCCTCCTTCTAATCACTGGGAATTGACAAGAGGCTCACGATTCCTAATGTTTACATAAATCTCACCTGACATCAGACCGAATTCGTCATTCTTTCTTAGGAGACGGTATCACACACAACATTAGAAAAATTGGCAAGTTAAACAAGTTATAAAAACATGCTTCATCATGAATTGGGACCAAAGGGGTCCTTGGTTAGAAAAGCACACCTTATGCGATACTTTCCTAACTCACTACTTTATTTCCTTCCTTGCCTTCACTTCACTCTCCCTTCCGAATGTTCTTTCAATCGAACTTGATTTAGAAATGGAACTACGAAAAACGAGAAACGAAGCTTAACCTTTCAACTTATCTTCAATGGATTCCCTTTATCTTAAACGAAGACATCTAGCAATAAAGAAATTCAAGGGATTCCTATTACTTCTTTACACTTCCTACATTATACTCATCATTTTCCTATAATCATGCATGCTTAAATATGATCACAACATGCATAACTTCAACATGCTTGGTCTCTTAATTAGAATCACACAATTTGCAAACAATCATTCTTTATATTGAACTAAATGAGTCTTAATACTTCCTACATCATGCTCGTCTCAAATTCATATCAACACATACTCATACATGATCACATCATGCATATCTACAACTTGCTTAGTCTCTTAAGATCACATGTTTCCAAACAATCATGAGTGATAACAATCCAAACAAGTCTTAATCATGCTCATCTAGATTATTGATCATAGTTCTAGCCTATTATCATAATGTACATCGAGCAAACATACACTTACTTCAAGCATACATTTTCGGTCAACATAGGGGTAGGGATTAGGAGGTTCTATTTCTATGAAAACCACGTCAAAAAATGATCAAATATATCAAGGAGGTTGATACAACCTCAATTGATCAATACAAACATAGAGTCAAAAAGCCCTAATTCATAATTTAAGCATAAAATCGGCCAACATCAAGAATTCATGCAAAAATTCTCAAAAATTGTACATAAGCTCCAAATCTACCCAAGAACAAGATTACATGCGCAATTCATTTAAGAAAAAGTAACATCATTATAAACTGGAAACTACTACATGTAGTAACTTTCTATAAATTCAAGATAAAATAGTATAGGTGCTCCAAATCAAGAAATTCATACATAGATGGATACATCTAACCCCCTAGACCTAAAATCAAGCATCAATTTCATCATACAAGGCATGAAACAAAAATCCCTAATTTTAGACCTAAGAATCGACTACTTCAAGATATGACTAGGATATTCAAGATTTCATGCAATTGAATCCATAGAAGGGGTCTAAATAGGTCTATGATCAACATATTAAAGCTTGGAGGGATTATATAGATCAATCATGTGGATCAAAAATTTTAAGAGAGGAGAGAGGTGAAGTTCATGTATTTTTCACCATATAAATTCAAGACAAACAACTTAAAGATGGAATCTAACCTTCTTCAATGAAGATTGATGGATAAAGTTTGGATCTTAACCACAAATCTTGAAGCAATTGAAGAAGAAATATGAAGGTGCGATGGAGAGAGGGTTCGGCTGAAATGAGGGGGAGGGGGAAGAAGAAATGAGTTCTTAGACTATATAAAATAGAACTAGGGTTAAAATGAAGGGCAGGATTTTGATCTCCCAACTGAATGGCTAATATTGAGTCTTGCATCCTAAGTTTGGAAGGTGAAAGTGGTGAAGACATGTGGCATTGGCTGGACTAGTTTAAGAGATGACTAGAAAACACTAAAATCGACTAACACACATATTTTTTACTCAAGGAGAACAATTTTTTGCTTTGAAATTTTGACCAAATTCATGAAATCATGTTACAAACAACAAGCTAAAATTTGGTGAAAATGGACAACTTTTAATTTTGCACTAAAAGAAGAAAAACTACAATTTTGACCCGAAAACTAGAAATTCAATTTTGCATGCATATTACTAATCAATTCTCATTCTCATACAAACTTATACTTCACGTACTCATGCATATAATCACATAAACGTGAAAACTCAGAAAAGCTGCTATTTTGGGAAACTTTCTATCTTAGGAAACTCTGAGCCTTAAATTTGCATACCTCTAGGAAAAGCTCGGGGTACTGCATTTCGCTTTCTAGCTCCCAAGTCGCTTCCTCAAGATCATGGTACTTCCACTTGATCTTGAATTGGTGAATCTTTTTGGTTCTAAGCTTATAAACTATCCTATCTAGGATCACTTCTGGTTCTTCCACATAACTTAGATCCGGCTCTAAAGCTACTTCTTCTTGCCTAATCACGTGCTTCCGATCGAACACGTACTTCCTTAACTGTGAAACCTGAAACGTTCTATGCGGATTTCCAAAATTCGGCGGCAATTCTAACTTGTAGGCCACGACCCCAATCATCTCGAGCATTTCAAAGGGTCCAATGAACATAAGCTTCAACTTTCCTTTAACGCGAAAACAAGGTATTCTTTTAGAAGGTGAAACCTTCAGGAATACCTTTGTGGGCTTCGACGAACTCCAACTCGATCCTTCTATCATCGATGTATGACTTCTGTCAATCTTAGGAAACTCTGAGCCTTAAATTTGCATACCTCTAGGAAAAGCTCGGGGTACTTCTGACGCATTTCGCTTTCTAGCTCCCAAGTCGCTTCCTCAAGATCGTGGTACTTCCACTTGATCTTGACTTGGTGAATATTTTTGTATCTAAGCTTATAAACTATCCTATCTAGGATCACTTCTAGTTCTTCCACATAACTTAGATCCGGCTCTAAAGCTACTTCTTCTTGCCTAATCACGTGCTTCCGATCGAACACATACTTCCTTAACTGCGAAACCTGAAACGTTCTATGCGGATTTCCAAAATTCAGTGGCAATGCTAACTTGTAAGCCACGACCCCAATCATCTCGAGCATTTTGATACGATCCTCGCTGGAGTTGCAGACGCCGACGTGAATAGTATACACCCAAGACCAAATCTGAACCGAACCGGATAAAGATGGAGTATCCCAAAACCTCTGAATCAGCTTCTCGAAGTGAATTAGGCGTACGGATGTTTCCTAAAACCCAACGATAAGACGACACAGCAACTCGGGGACTATGAATGATGGATAAGAGAAATATCCCAAAACTTTTGAATCAGTTTCACGAAGTGAATTAGGCGTACGACTGTTTCCTAAAACCAAACGATAAGACGACACAACAACTCGGGGACGATGAATGACGCACGAACGAGGGATGGGTGACTCGCCGATACATCGTTAAGAATATCACAGTGGCATGCCGCCAATCCGCTAGTTCGGTGAACGAACTGAAGGAGATAAACTCACAAAATATTTTTCATCAAATCGTTATTTAATCCATGCCCTACTAGACCTATTTATAGGAGTGGAATACAATAGAGTCCTTATTTAATAAGGAAAAATAATTCCATAAATAAAAAGAAAACATAATCCTAATCCAGTAAGGAAACAATTCCTAAACTAATAAGGAAACAAATCCTTAACCTAATAAAATATAACACTACCAAAATAACTAAGATAAAGCCTTATATTTGGCTTACAATAAATAAAAATTAAAACAAAATAAATAAAATCTTCAGATCTTCTTGGATTGCATCATTCCCCTCCTCTTGAAAGGGATTTGTCCTCAAATCCAAAGCTTCAAACCTGCATCAAAAGAACAATATTTTTTTCTTTTTTTTTCTTTTTTCTTTTTTCCTAAGACAAAAGCAAATAAAAGATAGAGGTTCAGATCAGGCTCTGATACCAAATGATACGATCCTCGCCGGAGTTGCAGACGCCGACGTGAATAGTATACACTCAAGACCAAATTTGAACCGAACCGGATAAAGATGGAGTATCCCAAAACCTCTGAATCAGTTTCTCGAAGTGAATTAGGTGTACGGATGTTTCCTAAAACCCAACGATAAGACGACACAGCAACTCGGGGACGATGAATGATGGATAAGATGGAATATCCCAAAACCTCTGAATCAGTTTCTCGAAGTGAATTAGGCGTACGACTGTTACCTAAAACCCAACGATAAGACGACACAGCAACTCGGGGACGATGAATGACACACGAACGAGGAATGGTTGACTCGACGATACGTCGATAAGAACATCACAATGGCATGCCGCCAATCCGCTAGTTCGGTGAACGAACTGAAGAAGATAAACTCACAAAATATTGTTCATCAAATCGTTATTTAATCCATGCCCTACTAGACCTATTTATAGGAGTGGAATACAATAGAGTTCTTATCTAATTAGGAAAAACAATTCCATAAATAAAAAGAAAACATAATCCTAATCTAGTAAGGAAACAATTTCTAAACTAATAAGGAAACAAATCCTAAACTAATAAGGAAACAAATCCTTAACCTAATAAAATATAAAACTACCAAAATAACTAAGATAAAGCCTTATATTTGGCTTACAATAAATAAAAACGAAAATTAAAATAAAATAAATAAAATCTTCAGATCTTCTTGGATTGCATCACATTTCGAAGGGTCCGATGAACCTAAGCTTCAACTTTCCTTTAACGCGAAAACAATGTATTCTTTTGGAAGGTGAAACCTTCAGGAACACCTTTGTGGGCTTCGGCGAACTCCAACTCGATCCTTCTATCATCGATGTACGACTTCTGTCAATCTTAAGCTTCCTTAATCCTTTGTTTTATTTAAAGAACTACTTCAATCATTTCCTCTATCACTTCTTGTCCTATCATTTTCCTTTCTCCAACTTCATCCCAGTATAGCGGAGATCTACACTTCTTTCCATACAAAGTTTCTTATGGGGCCATACCAATCGATGTCTGAAAACTATTATTGTAGGCTAACTCGATGAGAGATAGGTATCGCTCATATTCACCTCATCGGTCCAACACTACGGATCTGAGCATATCTTCAAGAATCTCAATCATCATTTCTAACTGATCATCCGTCTGAGGGTGGTATTGTAATACCCCGAGCTTTTATAAGTCTTTAAGTGCGTTCTAAATTTCATAATATGCTTAAATAATATGCCTTGAGTAATAAGATTTTTCCAAGAAAAGGAATTTGCTTGAAATGACCAAATTGCCCTTATGTGCTTTGACGTGAATTTTCTCGTTTCGATTATTTGAATCGAGTCTGTAATGCATTGATTGAATTTATTTATATGAGTTTGAGCATGAGTATGACTTTTGGAGAATTTCGAGAATTTCTACTTTTCAGTGAATAGTACCGAGAACCGAGAAAATACTATTCACCGACGAACTCAGAATTTAACCTAATTAGTGTCTTTTGAATCTAGAATTAATTCTAAGACCCCTGAGATATGTTAGAAGCCTATCCGAGATCACATGAGAGAATTCTAAGAGTTTAGTTCTTAACAAATTAATTAGCCGATTAATTTTTAGGTTTTTCTTCGTTACTTGGAATTTTAACCTAAAAATTAGATATTCAGAATCCTTGATTTATTTCGTGAGACATGAGATAGAGTTGAGGTGTTTTCAATGTCGGAAACGAGACGAGGAGAGTTTAGAGCAGTTTTCAGTATAAATGAAATAACACGGACATATTCTACCGGAAAACTTTTTATCCGGGTAAAATTTTAGCAGTAAAAGAGAATCTCTCTCTCATCTCTCTCCCTCACCCACCGACCTCTCTCTCTCTCTCTCTCCCTAATCTCTCTCCTAGACTACCTAATGTCAAAACCTATATGGAATAATAATATGATGATATTCATTTCACTTGAATTAATTTCTTTTCATCATTGTAGCTAAGTTCATTCATTCATGTATCATCCCTCAAACTCTCTCTCTCTCTCTCTCTCTCTCTCTCTCTCTCTCTCTCGTACTCAACCAAAGAAGAAAAAGAAAGAAAATTCTCTCTCCCTCTCTCCCTCTCAACCGAGAACACACGCACACTCACATAGTTGGAGAATCTCCATTAAAGTTCAATCTTCAAGCTCCAAGCTTCAACCTTCAAGAAGATCATCATCATCCTCTTTAATTCTTCAAACCTTAAATGAAGAGGTAAACAAATTCATCCATTTTTTAGTTCCATTCCAAAAAAATCATCTCGCTTTTTTTTTCCTCTAAATTTCGGCACTCTAGCCCTAAATGAGATGGTTAATTCTTGTTTTATTTTTCTTGAGATTCAAGGTGAAATCCACCATGGAAATTCCAAGCTAGAGATTGAGCTCTCAAATTCCCCCCAATTTCGGTTTCACCAAGATCAAGAGGAGAAGTTTCGATTTAATTTTTATAAGTATGTTATTTATTTGATTAATTGTATATATGTAATTTCTAATCCCTAAAAGAAAAAAAGATGCATGTTTTAAATTTATGCTTAGGCAAACTAGGATTCGATGTGAGAATCGAGTGAGAAAATCATTAGGAAAATCAAGCCCTAGAAATTAATCTAGGAAAAAGAAAAAAGAAAAATAAAATCCCCTAAGAAATGATTAATACCGAAAAATATGGAAAATAGGAGGAAAATCAATTTTTATGATTTCTTGTTGATTTGATGGTTTAAATGTGTTTATGAACATGATTTGCAAGATTATTATGCATGAGAATTTGAGAAAAATTCATGCCTTATTTTTTTATGAATGCCGTGAGTTTTGAGGGCAAGGAGGAGTATTTGATTTGATTATTTGTTTGATGATTTGATGATGTTATGAGCATGAGATAAATATGAAATTATGATGATTTAATTCCTTATGTTGATATTATGAGAAAAATCAAGATTTATGCATGTTTATGGAAGAAAAATATTTATGATGATTTTGATGATTTTGATGATATGAGTATGTGTGTAGTTGATTTTGAGTGTTAGATGTTCTATAGGAATTATTGAGATGAAGAAAATAGAATTTTAAGCATGAAAACATGAAGAAATCGAAAAATATGAGTTTGAATGCCTAGTGTGTGTTCTAGGTGTTCTTGGTGAAAATATGAGTTTTTGAATGAGTGTTCTTGGTGTTCTAGGTGTTCTTGGTGTTTTATGAAGATTTGAAGAACAATAAAATTAATTATAAAATAAATTAAATTAATATAATAATTAGAAATTTTGAGAATAAAAATAATTAGAAAATAAAAAGAAAAATTATTAAAATAATAATGAGTCTTGGAATTGAGAAAAATAAAGAAAAATAATTCTTTATTAAATAATTAGAGTTAAGAGGAGAAAAATTAGTTTTAATAATAAGAGATTAAAAAGGGATAATAATAATAATTGAGGAAAATAAACGAGGAGTTCGAGATAAGAAAATCGAATTAAAAGTTGAGTATAAAAATTTAAACAAGTTAGTCGAGGTTGAGTCGTTCAATCGAACGAACAATAATAAAGAATTAATCTTAAGTTAAATAAATTTTCTTTTAAAAGGAAATTAATTGAAGAGTCGAGTATAAGAAATTTAGTAAGACATTAAGTCGAGTTTGAGATCATTTACTCGTTTAATAACGAGATTAATAAAAGAGTTTTGCGATAAAAATAATAGAGTTAGAATTAATTAAATTAGAGAATCAAAAGAAAATTTAGTAAGAATTGTTTTGATTTGAGAATCGAGTTATAAATTGATGAGTGTTTAAATTGCTCGTTTATTAATAAGTCGAGTGTTGAAGGATTGGCCATGCTTGAGTAGTATAAATCGAGCTTGATTTTTAAATCTTTTTAATAAGACCTTAAAGTTATCGAGTTTTGAAAATTAGTTAAAAGTCGAGATTATATAAAATAAGAGGTTAATTGAGAATAAGAAAAGGGATATACTAAATAAAATAAAATAAGAATACGTATGCGAGTATGTGTACATAGTTGAGAAAAGACGACGTATTTTGGAAACAATGTCGTATTTTGAGTCGAGAAATATTAAGTGAATATTTTCTAAAAACTAAAATCGAACAAAGTCGAGTCAATTCATAATTGAGTTTGGAATATGAATCATGTCGAATTTATTATGCTTGATTGAATCTAAATATTTACGTGAAATATTGATATTTTGTTTGTGATAAAATGACTTGTTCAAATTGTTGAGAATGATTATATATGTAGCATGATTGATTGACATGACGATTAGTTGAATCGAGAATTCACGGGAAAAATTTGCATAATGTAGTCGAGATAAGTAATATTCCCTTAACTAGTGAGAATTGCTAAGTAGAAGTAATTAGTAACCGAGTAGAGTCGACGAGTCGAGAATGAGAAACTCGAGAAAGGATATTGGTTTAGAAAAGACAAAAATAGAAAGAGACGAGTCAAGTAGAAGTCCTTCAGTCGAAGCCAAAATCTACTCTACTTTTACGCATCGGGGGTCTTATTCTTTATTGCGATGTCAAATTGTGAAGGACCGAGCGAGACGGGAAAATAGCAAGGACGTTCAAAGAGTAAGCCGCCTAGCTAGAATCTTTGGAAGTCAGGTGGGCTTTTCTAAAACCAAAATCTCCGATGAATGCTATTATTGTTATTGAGTATTATTATTATATGAGTTTTTAAATTCAATTGACTTGCCGTTTTTACATGAGTTTTTGTATGCTTTATCATCTGCTTAAGATATGAATGCCCTGTGAAAGACAGGAACCCACGTGTGGTATTTGAATGGTTTGAGGTGACTGTGAGCTTTACTTCGGTTTAGCCGGTCACAGTGTTTGAGAAGGAGGCCTACTTTTCGGCACAGAGTTATTGTGGTAGATGATACATGCCTTTGTTGAGTATATATTATGTTTTGACTGCGCAGACTATTCAGAAAGAAAATGTTTTTGCATTCACAAGTAAACGATTTTTAATTGCATTAATACTTGTGAAGCTTCGGCAAGGCAAGTTCAATTGTATAGCTCTAAGAGCAAGTTTTCAAATGTTTTGGCATGTGTTCACTGAGTATGAAGTACTCAGCCCTGCATGTATTTCTAAATGTGCAGGTTAGCGGGATGTGGATGGCGTGGGCGGCTTGGTGGTGTGTTTGTTTTGGTCGAGTAGAAAGTAGACTGACAATTGCATGTCTTCATACATGTAGTTGTTGAGATTGAGTCGAGATTTCCGCTGCAATGAAATGTTATGTTAATTGAAGTCTTTTGATATGTTTTTGAATTATACTCTGAAACATGTTCTTATTCACGAGCGATGTGCTCAATACAATTTACCGCTTATTCTTTATTCTCGTTTCTTGTGAACTTGATATCCTTATTCCGTTTGGGTTTGATATGTAAATTATCCTTACTCGTTTGATGTTTTAGTTATGACTTGGAAGCATGTTTTTATTTGTTATCGCTTTTAGTCAATATTCCCTTGTTTCCCCGAGCTTGAATCCCTTAATTGAGTTGAGTTGATGGATGGTTAGTAGTGTTAGTGTTCTTAGTCGCACCTCGGGAGTCGGGGTGTGACAGGTATATCCTACTGAAGTTTACTTATGTTCACAATTTCTCTTGGAAACTCTTTCAGAATCTCTTGGATATAGATCATGGCCAACTTATCGGCACCATAACTCATTGCAGCGATATGTAGGACGATGGTTATCTCTCTAAACCGGTGGCTCTCTCACTCTTTTGCTCGTGTTTCTTTTCAGAGGTTTCATCGTTCCTGTCGGTTAGTACAACATCTTAACCACAATGTATACAGCATGTCATGTGCTATGTAAACGACTAAAACAAAAGATAATAATTGCAATATATATGGAGCTCAAATTGTAGCAATGTTGAAATATTGAATCTTGATAACAATGAAAATCTTGAATTCTAACACAAGTGTTGCTTCATGTAGATCAAATTCCGATATGGTGGAGATGGGGTTACTGGATTTCACCTCTGAGCTATAGCTACAATTCTGTCGCAACGAACGAAATGTTCGCCTCAAGATAGATGACCAAGTTGGTGAGTGTGTGAAACACATAGGTATGAATCTTATACTATGATCTCAAACATCAAATTCTTGATTTAGGTTCTCAATTCTAGGGCAAGGTTCGGATAATGTTATGAGACTAGGATTGGCGGTTCTAAGCAATTCATCATTTTCCCAGAAGAGAAATGGTATTGGATAGGCATAGCTGCTCTATTCGGGTTCACATTTATCTTTAACATTGTGATTGCTCTCATCTACCTAAACTGTAAGTCCTACTGCTTCTGTTGATGATTAGTGCAACAGATTCTCACCATTTCGATTGCTTACTTCCCGTTTCTCGATAGCTTTTGAAAAGCCACAGGGTACAGTATCTCAAGAGCAGGCAACAACAGTGGGATTAGAACAAGAATTAAAAATCTGAGAAAGCACCGAGACATAGATAAACTGAATCAAAGGACTCGTTGATCCAATCAAGATCAGCTTCTGACATAAAAAAACAAAGTTATTATCAAAGATTTTAGTCACATTTCTTAAGTTTTCCTCAAACTATCTATGTGTCTATGGCAGACAAAGCAAACGTAATTGAGAACTCGAGCGTTGGACTTGCACATAAGAGGGGAATAAATCTACCTTTCACGTCTTTGGCTCTGTCGTATGAAAATGTGAATTACTACGTGGATATACCCCAAGTAAGAAGTCAAGTTATAGTTGATAACATCGTAAGCATATATTTCTAAATTTCAAGAATCTAAAATAGGCCATGTTAAAAACCCGGGTGCTCGTTCAAACTTTTACAACAGAAATAATAGGAAAATCTGGATTAGAAATAAAAAGATTAGAACAACAAAACAATAAACTAAAATTACACGAAATAGAAACAAACTCAAAAATATGTAGCCGAGTCGAGATAGAATCTCTACCCGCAAGAAGAAATTTGCCCCGGTAGTGCTCTCGGTTTGGCGATCCTTCTCCAAAGGTAAAACGGCTTCGTCTCGATGGATGTAGCACCACAATTCCGGCGAGCTCCGGCGAACTAAACGAGAATCAAGAACTTGAGCTTTACTATATGAATTTTAAGAATGCAAAGAAAGAGTGCAGATTTTTTTCAAGTGTACAAAACAATGGAAATGCAATCCTATTTATAGGCATTCCACCCGTGGGGAGACTTATTACAACTAAATGTGCCTTCATAGCAAATTATATTGAATCGTCCGTTTCACCTCTAATAGGCGTTAATCCACCTCATTTCCATGATCAACATAATAGGTTATAACTCGGCGGTTTCACTCCGTTGAAAAACCAACTTTTGGCATTTCAATTGTAAACATACTTAATGTTTAATATATTATATGTTGAAGAATTGATATGGCCGAATTCACATGGCCAATCTGAGCCAACAACTTTAATTAATTAACCATTACAAATGGTTTAATTAATTTATAACAAATCACTTAACCCAATTCCAAATTCAAGAATCAAGCCCAACTTGAAAGCCCACGACTCGAATCCGAGCTCGTTTATTCAATATACGAATTTGTCTACAACAAATTCTCCAACACATAATTCAAATATATCACTTCTTACTCACTAAATAATGGTTTTAAGAACATGAATATATTCCGATTATTTACTCGACAAGTAAAATAATCTTTTATTATTTAATTCTTAATAATTAAATAATAAACCGCCATAAATAATGATTTACAAACCATTATTTCCAACAATCCCCCACATGAGTAAGAAAGTCATATGCAAATGTATGCAGACGCTTAGCTCAGTCCTTCTAAGAAACACTATTGCATTTGGAAAGGTGGCTTGTGGCCTTGAACCTACCATAGTAAATATCATCGAGTATACTGGTGGCCTAGTGGACTTATTACACCTTGAACTAGCCCTCCTTGGTGTATACTGAGACAACAATATTGACACAATATTGTCTCAACCCTCATTCGTTCTCACGTTTGTGTCCATTACTGGCCCTGGAACACCCTTTGGATTCATAAGTGCATCTTTTGAAGCGGCCACACTTCACACTTACATAGGTGATCCTTATTCTCAAGTATCTTGCTATACTTATCCTCTTCGAGGTATCCAAGAATCATTAAAAGTCAAAGACTTAACCTCACCACGTGCAGGTTTTCAAACACTCACTGTTCTACAGAGAATAGGTAAGTTCGAGTGTTTACCTCTCGGACTCTTATAGCTTAATTTTCCCATTGAACCAAGTTCTTGGGATCCTCCAGTCATCATGGTTGGGTTACCACTATAATCATCCTTAAGTCGTGGATTTTAAACCCATTCCCTCTAACAGTTTATACATTTGATCTCGATTAATACTCTTAGTCAGTGGATCTGCTAAATTATCTATTGACCTTACATAGTCAACTGAGATAACTCCATTAGTAATCAAACGCCTCACAGTATTGTGTCGTCGACGAATATGTCGAGATTTACCGTTATACACATGATTTTGTGCTCGTCCGATAGCTGACTGACTATCGCAGTGTATTAACACTGAAGACACAGGTTTCGTCCAACAAGGAATATCCTCAAGGAAATTTTTAAGCCACTCGGCTTCTTCACCAGCTTTATCCAAAGCTATGAACTCAGATTCCATTGTGGACCTAGCAATACAACTTTGTTTCTTGGATTTCCAAGATACAGCACCACCCCCCACAGTGAATACATAACCGCTCGTTGAAAACGAGTCTTTTGATTCAGATATCCAATTTGCATCACAGTACCCTTCAAGTACATGGGGTTCTCTAGTATAGTGGATTGCAAAATTCTGAGTATATTTTAAATATCTCAGAACTCGTTCAAGGGCTTTCCAATGTTCCACACTTGGATTAGCCATAAAACTACTCAATTTATTCACCGAACATGCTATATCAGGACGGGTACAGTTTGTTAAATACATCAAACTTCCAATGATCTTAGCATATTCTGTTGCATCAACAGGCTCTCCCTTATGTACACTCAAGTGTACACTGGGTTCCCAAGGCGTCTTAGCTATTGGTTAGTCATACGCGTTAAATTTCTTTAACACTTTCTCTACATAGTGAGATTGTGTAATAGAAATTCCATTAGGTGTTCTTAGAATCTTAATTCCAAGAATCGCATCAGCTAAGCCCATATCTTTCATGCTAAAGTTTCTATTTAGCATCTGTTTCGTTTCTTGAATCACACGAGAATTACTCCTCATGATCAACATGTCATCTACATAAAGACAGACTATAACATAATCGTTATTAGACTCCTTAATGTAGACACATTTGTCACACTCGTTGATTCTAAAATCATTTGACAACATTACTTCGTCAAATTTCAAATGCCATTGAAGCGGTGCTTGCTTCAACCCATATAAAGACCGTTGAAGTTTGCAGACCTTATGTTCTTGCCCAGGTACTACAAACCCTTCCGGCTGCTTCATATAGATTTCCTCCTCTAACTCACCATTAAGAAACACAGTCATAACATCCATTTGATGAATCTCAAGATTGTGCAAAGCAGCAATCGCGAGAAGCAACCTAATGGATGTAAGCCTAGTCACTGGTGAGTAGGTGTCGAAGTAATCATATCCTTCTCTTTGTCTAAAACCTTGAACTACAAGTCGGGCTTTATATTTGTCAATAGTGCCGTCAGACTTGTATTTCTTCTTTAGGATCCACTTACATCCTAAAGCTTTGCATCCAGGTAGAAGATCCACTAACAACCAAGTGTGCATCTGCATAATAGAATCAATTTCAATATCAATTGCTTCTTTCCAAAGAGCCGCATCCGAACCAGATAAGGCTTCTTTGATCGTCACCGGTTCACCGTCTAACATTAAGACAACGTAATCCGGTCCATAGATTTTAACTTTTCTAACTCGGTTTCCACGTCTCGGTTCTACATCCACAGGTTTAGACCTAGGTCTTTTCCTATTCGGTGGTCCATAAAATACCGGATTAGAACTCGTGGTTTCATCTACAGGTTTAGAACTTGTAGCTTCGTCTACAGGTTTAAAACTCGTAGATTCGTCTTCAACTCTTTTACTAGAGTTAGACTCAACCTTATCCTTATTAGGATAGATATTCTCAAAGAATATAGCATTCCTTGACTCAATCGTTGTTCCCACATGTATATCGGGTATTTCCGATTTGTGCACTAGGAAACGATATGCACTGCTATTAAGTGCATAACCAATAAAGATACAATCTACCGTTTTAGGTCCAATTGTAACTTGTTTTGGTAGAGGCACTTCAACCTTAGCTAAACACCCCCACACTTTGAGGTATTTATACGAAGGTTTCCTTCCTTTCCACAGCTCATAGGGAGTCACATCTTTCCCTTTGAGTGGAATTTTGTTCAAGATATAGTTAGCTGTTAAAACAGCTTCCCCCCACATATTTTGGGGTAATCCCGAACTAATCAACAAGGCATTCATCATCTCCTTAAGTGTTCGATTTTTCCTTTCGGCAACGCCGTTTGATTGTGGTGAATAAGGTGCTGTCGTTGATGAATTATACCACTTTCATTGCATAATTCGGCAAACGGAGCTACATATTCTCCACCTCTATCACTTCGAACAATCTTAATTCGACAACCAATTTGATTCTCGGCTTCATTCTTGAAGTTTTTAAAAGCTTCAATAGCCTCGTCTTTACTTCTCAACAAGTAAAGATAACAATATCTTGTGCAATCATCAATAAAAGTAATAAAATACTTTTTACCACCTCTAGTTTGCACAAATTTTAAGTCACATAAATCGGTGTGAATTAACTCTAGAGGTGTAGTGCTCCGTTCTACCGATTTAAACGGCAACTTTGTCATTTTAGCTTCAACACAAACTTCACACTTATCTTGTGAATTGTATTCGCTTATGTTTAGTAAATTCATATTTACTAATCTTTTTATAGCATTTAGATTCACATGTCCAAGTCTACAATGCCATAAATCAGAGCACTTAAGCAAGTAAGCAGAAGTAGAAGCATTTTTATTAGCAACTGCCTTAGGAGGCTTACAAGCTCTAACACTAAGTTTGAAAAGATCCTCACAGGCATAACCCCTGCCAAGAGTCTTTCCCCACTTACGAATTACAACATGATCACCATGAAAGCTCAAATCAAAATCTTTTCTAGTCAACCTAATGCCAGAAATTAGATTCTTTCGGACTGTTGGGACATGCAACACATCCTTCAAGGTGATCTCCACGCCCGAAGTTAGTTGAAGAACCACAGAGCCAATTCCAACCACTTGTGAAGTTCGATCACTAGCCTCGGTGATTGATTTGTTATCAACCTCTTTATAAGTGTAGAACAAGTCTCGGTCGACACAGATGTGAACAGTAGCACCGGTGTCCACGAACCAAGCTTTCGGGGTAACCACAAGATTCACTTCGGTGATCATAGCCACGAAGTCCTCCTTGTCCCACTTGTCGAAGTCCTTCTCGACGTTGTTGACATTGCTCTTAGCCCTTTTCCTCTTCGGCTTCTTACAATCATTAGCCATGTGGCCAGGTTTGTCACAGTTGTAGCAATTGCCATTGAACTTTGACGGTTGAGCAACTTGTTTTCCCTTACCCTTGTAATTAGCATTTGGGCGAGGACGCTTGTGAGACTGACCACCACCTTGCTCGGTCAAATTGGCCTTCCCCTCCATAGGAGCTTTCGCCTTTTGATCACGACTCCTCACAAGAGCCTCCACTTGAAGCTTTGACACCAAGGTCTCCACGGACATTTCTGAGCGCTTGTGCTTCAAGTGACTTTGAAAATCCCTCCAACTTGGAGGCAACTTCTCAATCATCACCGCTACGGAGAGCGCATCGGCCAAGGGCATCCCTTCGGCTTGAACATCGTGTGCAAGAGCTTGAAACTCTTCCACTTGCTCCATCACAGGTCGAGAATCGACCATCTTGTAGTCCAACCATTTGGCTACGACGAACTTTTTAGTGCTCGCCTCATCAACTTGGTACTTCTTACCAAGAGCCTCCCACAACTCTTTAGAAGTCGTGTGAACACGGAACACCTTGTAGAGACCACTATCCAAGTACGTTAGGACAGTGTTACGACAAAGGTAATCTCCTTGACACCAATTATCAAAGCCGGAACGAACTTCAAAGTTCGTCTCTTTTTCGCTTGGTGTCGCCGGCTTATCTTGAGTCAAGAAGCCAGCAAACCCCACCGTGGTGAGGTAGAACAGCATCTTCTCTTGCCAATACTTGAAGCCTTTGCCCGAGAAGATAGGAGGCTTCTCGGCTAGCCCCAATGTCCTCGACATATGCAGCGGGGCCATGGTAGAGGATTGACCGCCTGTTTGCCCAAACATATGGGCAGAGGAGGACCCAATCGTGGAAGACACGGTTGATCCAATCGTTGCAGAGGTGGTAGAGCCAATGGTGGCTGAAGCAGTGGAGCCAATGGTGGCGGAGGCGGTGGAGCCAATGGTGGCGGAAGCGGTGGAGCCGTTGGTGCTAGACATCCTCACAGCAAAGGTATTAAAGTTTCGATAGTTTTAAGTCAATATTAAAATCCAGAATCGATCTCCAAGCTCGAACGGGCAGCAACGAAATTTCTTCTTGCGATTGTTAAAAACTCGGGTGCTCGTTCAAACTTTTACAACAGAAATAATAGGAAAATTTGGACTAGAAATAAAAAGATTAGAACAACAAAACAATAAACTAAAATTACACGAAATAGAAACAAACTCAAAAATATGTAGCCGAGTCGAGATAGAATCTCTGCCCGCAAGAAGAAATTTGCCCCGATAGTGCTCTCGGTTTGGCAATCCTTCCCCAAAGGTAAAACGGCTTCGTCTCGACGGATGTAGCACCACAATTCCGGCGAGCTCCGGCGAACTAAACGAGAATCAAGAACTTGAGCTTTACTATATGAATTTTAAGAATGCAAAGAAAGAGTGCAGATTTTTTTCAAGTGTACAAAACAATGGAAATGCAATCCTATTTATAGGCATTCCACCCGTGGGGAGACTTATTACAACTAAATGTGCCTTCATAGCAAATTATATTGAATCGTCCGTTTCACCTCTAATAGGCGTTATCCACCTCATTTCCACGATCAACATAATAGGTTATAACTCGGCGGTTTCACTCCGTTGAAAAACCAACTTTTGGCATTTCAATTGTAAACATACTTAATGTTTAATATATTATATGTTGAAGAATTGATATGGCCGAATTCACATGGCCAATCTGAGCCAACAACTTTAATTAATTAACCATTACAAATGGTTTAATTAATTTATAACAAATCACTTAACCCAATTCCAAATTCAAGAATCAAGCCCAACTTGAAAGCCCACGACTCGAATCCGAGCTCGTTTATTCAATATACGAATTTGTCTACAACAAAATCTCCAACACATAATTCAAATATATCACTTCTTACTCACCAAATAATAGTTTTAAGAACATGAATATATTCCGATTATTTACTCGACAAGTAAAATAATCCTTTATTATTTAATTCTTTATAATTAAATAATAAACCGCCATAAATAATGATTTACAAGCCATTATTTCCAACAGGCCACAGGTTATGCAAGAAAAGGGAGTAACCGAGGGGAAACTCCCAACGACATCATGAACTAACTGGCTCCTTTAGGCCGGGAGTTTTGACAACATTGATGGGAGTGAGTGGAGCAGGAAAAACTATGCTCATGGATGTTCTATCTGGAAGAAAGCCTCGCGGTTATATTCAAGGCGACATTAGAATATCAGGATATTGTCAATAAAATGATATCCACTCACCTCAAGTAACTGTTCATGAGTCCTTGATGTATTCTGCTTCCCTTAGGCTCCCTCAAGAAGTTAGCAAGGAAGAGAAAATGGCAAGAACTTCGTCTCCCTCTAAATTTGATTTCCTAAAGAAAAACATGGACTCATGCTATCTATTCTTTTAATGACAGATCTTTGTGGGTGAAATCATGCATCTAGTCGAGTTAGATAATCTCAGGGATGCTATAGTAGGTGTTCCAGGTGTTACTGGATTTGTCGACAGAGCAAAGAAAGAGACTCACCATTGCAGTCGAGCTTGTGGCCAATCCCTCCATCATATTTATGGATGAGCCAACTTTTGGTTTAGATGCAAGAGCAGCAGCCATTGCTATGAGAACAGTGAGAAACACCGTGGACACTGGGAGGACCGTTGTTTGCACAATACATCAACCAGGGATCGACATATTTGAAGCGTTTGATGAGGTAACCGTCTAATTTTTGGTAAGTTTCACTATCTTGAAAGCTTCATTGTTCTAATGCTTGTGGAATACATCAATTGCTTCTCATGAAAAGAGGCGGTCGAGTCATCTATACAGGATCCCTTGGCCAACAATCCCAAAATGTCATCGATTACTTTGAGGTAAATCACAGTTTTACTCCCCTCTCACCAGCTTACAGGAATTTATACATATCAAGAACCCTTACCTAATGCAGGCAGTAGCTGGAGTTCCAAAAATCGAGGAACAAAGTAATCCAGCAGCATGGATGCTTGAAGTGAGCTCGGATGAAACAGAGACTCGACTTGGTATTGATTTCGGAGAGTACTACCAATCAACATCTTTATATCAGTAAGTCCATATACCACATAGACACACAAATTCCTTCACATTATATCACAAATTGAGGCATTATATGAAATGTTTACTCTTTTCTGTTGTAGAGAAAATAAGGCCTTAGTTAAAGAGCTAAACATCCCACCTCCCGGTGCAAAAGACTTACATTTTCCTACACAATATTCTCAATCAACTTTCAACCAATTCAAACTTATCCTCTGGAAGCAAAAATGGACTTATTGGAGAAATCCTGACTACAATCTTTCAAGATTGTTCTTCACACTTGCTGCTGCATTAATAATCGGGTCGATTTTTGGGAAAGTGGGAACAAAAAGGTTCATATCCAACTCTCAAAAACTTTCAAAAACATTCTAAAACAGAACCGGATAAGCATAACATACTTGGTCCTTTCCGGGCTCAATTTTTTCAGGGAAAACCACAATGACCTCATGACAGTTATTGGAGCCATGTATGCTTCAGTTTTATTCCTTGGAATAAACAGCTGTGCAACGGTACAACCAGCAGTAGCCATCGAGAGAACAGTTTTCTACAGAGAGAGAGCTGCAGGGATGTATTCAGTACTACCTTATGCAATGGCACAGGTGATTCATCTCAAACTAAATACAGTAGCCCTTTATTTCAAGAACTTGAACATGATCAGCACAAGTCCATTTTAGGCGTTAAACGAAATTAAAACATGGTTAATTATGCTAATTTAACACATGATGATCAAAATGCAGGTGATCCCAGAAATACCTTATGTGTTTGTGCTAACCACATACTACACACTAATATGTGTACGCCATGGTGAGCTTCGAATGGAAAGCTGCCAAGTTCTAGTGGTTCTTCTTCGTCAACTTCTCGTTTCTCTACTTTACATACTATGGAATAATGACTGTCTCTGCAACACCTAACCTACAAATGGCAGCGGTCCTTTCCAACGCCTTCTACTATCTTTACAATCTCTTCTCGGGCTTCTTCATTCCTGGACCGGTTAGTGAACACTATCAAATTCTGAAAACATTTTCAAGATATGAATTCTTACAACATGATAGGACCTATACAACAAAGTTGTAAAATTTTGTCTCGTTGAAAATGCAGAAAATTCCCAAGTGGTGGATCTGGTATTACTAGATTTGTCCAATGGCGTGGACTGTCTGTGACCTGATTGTGTCGCAGTATGGAGACGTTGAGGACGAGATCATAGTGCAGGCGACTTTGCATAAACCAAGTGTTAGAAGTTACATTGAAGAGCATTTTGGATACGAGTTAGACTTTATGGGAGAAGTTGCTCTAGTATTAATAGGTTTCACAGTTTTCTTTGCTTTGATGTATGCTTACTGTCTCAAAACACTCAATTTCCAGAAACGATAAAACAAAAAACAAAAAACCATATTCAACTATATTGTCCAAGATATTTATTAATTTTACTTGCATTTTCCATTGTATGTCATCATTCTGTCTTAATTGCTTAATTGATTTACTATAAGTCACGCCTATAGTCAAGTAAATGTGAACTATTTATACTGATTATGTTTGTTTCCTTTTTCTTGCGTGCATTTTAGTTTAAAGCTTAAATTATTGTTATATTTTATTTTACCAAGTCATGTGAATAGCTAGCCCAACCATTTTTATCTTAAACGAACGATTTGTTTGTAGTCCAAATATCATATTTTCTGAACCTAAAGAGTTTATACTACTGAAGCCCAAGCATTTAGCCAATGAAATTATTTGTTTGCATCGTATGCAACGATTGAAAGTTGAAACACATGAAACCTCCCCTGCAATTTCATGATATATCTCTTGTGGCTTGTTAATTTCCTAAAAAGTACATGAATCTTTGGCCTTTTCTTTTTAAACTAGTTCTTTAATTTGGCCAAAACTTGTCTACATCGGTTGTATAGCCCTCTATTAATTAAAAAAATAGTTAAATAATCAGTGAATGTACTATTATATCCTAATAGTCCCACTTAAATCTTAATTAACTAAATAAATAATTTACTCCATGCCCTCTCTTTTTATCTCTCCCAATCATCAAGATTTCCCCACATTTTTCCTTACCTTGGTGATTGCAGCTAAGAGTCCATAACCTCCAACGTAATATTCCTTCAAAGAAAATCATTTTATTCCATAACCCCAACACCAGTTTTTGTCTCACTCTATCATAAATTTGTCCAATTGGCGAAAATTCTTCTTCGAAAGAGCAAGTCAGTAATTTTCCCAAATTATTAGCAAATTTTCTAAGTGCACCGCCTAATCCAATCTGTGCATAATTTATCACTAATCCACCACATGATAAAGAATGATGCGGCCCCCTCTATCTCTCTAGCACGATGGTTCTTCTTGTTGTTCTCCATCAGTCATTTTTCTGTTCTTCCTCCGTATGCTTCTACACATTTTTCACGGACGACAACGATGATTATAAATTTAGGGTATAATTGCTATTTTTTAAAATAGAATCTTAAGTTTGTGCTATAATAAATTGGGGGTTATGAAATAGAAGACAAAAATATTTATTTAATTAAAATTTAAGTTGGTATCAATTACTTTGTTCAGTTTTTTAATAGGGCAAATTAATTTTACCCACTTTTGCGAATTGCATTATACTGTTTATGGGCAACGAGCTGCACTTGGGTATGGGCACTCGCACAGTGCGGGTGCTCCTAATTGATTTTTCTTGTAACGTTTCAAGTAATCTAATTAAAATTAATGAATTTTTAAAAATTTTTATTAAGTAATTTTCAAACTCAAACCCTTCAAACTTTTTTCTATCCAAATGCATCCCAAACTCGATTGGAATATAAGTATAAAATTCGTACTCATCCCAAATTTAGTACCCGTTAATTACCCGCTAAAAATCTACATAAAAAGTAAACGTACGTATCAATAGAAAATTTCAGTAAAGTAAATGTCAAAATAAATACTCACTTCATCCCGCTCATTGTGTCTACCTTTACCTTAAATGAATGTCTCACTTATCTTGTTTATGTTCAAATAAGAAAAGAAACCCTTCAAAATACTTTAAAAGTGGTAGGACCTACTCACTTCTATATTTTTACTTTTTGTTCTTAATCTTCTTGTCTAACACTACATACACATAATGAGTAAGACCGAGGGAGTACTAACTAACAAAATTTATGATAAATCAATCAACATCTCCATTGTACATAAACTAAAAAAAAGTTTAATCATGAAATTTTGAAAACATGTTATCAGAAGTAGAGAAGGTTTATGAAGAACTTTAAACAACAATAGAAATTATGGCGGTTTCTTTGTATGTTGGTAAAACGAAATTATATAAAACTAGTATTTGCCCACCGTGCGATACACGGTCACTATTTATGTTAAATGATAATATAATAAAATTATAATGTACAAATACGTAAATGTAAAATTGTGAATAATAAAAAATACTATTGTGGTTTTTTTTTTAATATTATACTAAAACGTAATGGTATCAAAAAAACATAATTAATTCACACACATTGACATGACTATCATTATATTTACAGATAAAAAAATTAACACAGAACATGTCAGATATTAATAAATCCTGCACAATAAATACTATTATAATGCAATCTAAAAATAAAAATATTGTTCTCAATAAAACTTATTGCGCCACTCCTCAACTTAATTTATTACCAT
Source organism: Schizonepeta tenuifolia (assembly GCA_029490685.1). Classification (NCBI taxonomy): domain Eukaryota; kingdom Viridiplantae; phylum Streptophyta; class Magnoliopsida; order Lamiales; family Lamiaceae; genus Schizonepeta; species Schizonepeta tenuifolia. The sequence goes on from CM055960.1 coordinate 58,480,025, forward strand.
CTTGACAACTTTGTGAGTCGGATCTAACTTAGCTCAACCTCATATCCATCCATCCTGCATTAAGGCACCATAATCAATCCACCAAAGGTTTTGAAACTCAATACATTATGAGAAATCACTTCTTCACTCTTTGTCTTTCATTGTTAAAGTCTTTTAGTATCCACCGCATCTAATTGGCCATTGGTTTCCATGGATTGATTTAGCAATAATATGGATTATGGAATTATGCTATTTTTATTTTTATTTTTGGAATTAGACCAATACACGAAAAATATATTTGAAAAGCAAAAATAATAGTAGAATTTTGCAAGTTAGAGAAATTACCAATCCAATCATTTCTGCAAAAGCTTTTATAGCTTTAATCATGGTAAAAATTTGAATGCTTAGCTTTAAATTATTCCTTGCATTTGTGGTAAATAAATCGATTTATCCGATCCCCTATATCAAGCACATGATATACAAAATCATTTTTTCATTCAATTTAACCTCTAAATTTATTTGCAAAATTGAATTGTAATATTGAAAAATAGCCAAGTTAACTTATTTTAATCTTTCAATCATATAATTTATATATTTTGTGTGCACATTAAAATTTCTGTCCTTCAATTGACTTTTAATTACAAAATCGCCATCAAAATTGGTTTCAAATTAATCTGGAATTGATTGAGGATTGAACTCCCTCTTTAATATATAATAGATTCTAAAATTATTACTAATATTATAACTATATGAATTAATATATAATAATTTTTTATCTTACATATATATAAATGTGTTTGAGTAGTAGGTAATTATTCAAATTCGTCATGAGTTTCAATGTTTCAAACCCATTGCATTAGAATTTTATAGAGAGATACTCGTTAAAACTCGACAACTTGCTATTCATGTTTAAGAATGCTACATACATTAAGACTACCCATAGCGGGTCACTTCATGGGTGTCTCGAGACACCCGCTACAGCTCCCCCTGGCTCGAGACCGGCTCGATACGGCGCGTGCAATGCACGCGCTATATTAGAAAAAATTGTGGCGCATGTAATACACGCACCTAGCACATACTTTTTAAATTCTCCAACGGTTGAAAATGGCTATTTTGCCGATTAATTACTTCTTTTTTTTTTGGATTTTTACCTATAAATACTTTATTTCTTCCACTTTTCACACCATTTCTTCTACTTCTCATTCTATTTTCTTCAATTTCCCCCTCAACTCACCCTCACCTCGCATATTTTTGAAAAATGGATTCAAATAATCCTTGGTCATCGGCGTGGTGCCAATAAGTCGGACGACGTATACACGTCGGCGGGGCTCGATTCCATCAACCTCAACTCGCAAGTTGGCGAGTCATTTCCCACTTTCGCTGGCGACGAGGAGAGTCCCTCATCCGAGCTAACGCTGTCCACCGTGAGTCGCAAGAGGGAGGCCAAAGGCAAAGGCTAGGCACCCGCCACCCTCACCCTCGCTGTCAACACCGCTCCTCCGCCGCCACCTACTAAAGCAGCCGCCAAACCCAAGGCAAAGCAGCACACGTACACCATCGAACAGTCCACCGTCGTCGCTCAAATTTAGAAGGAGGAGACGTGCAATTCAATTCTCGACAAAAATCAACACGCTGAGAAATATTGGGGAAAAGTTGCCCAGAGGTTCAACACCATGTTCGGAGACGACCTCAACCCAAAGCAAGTGAAGAGTTATTTTGGGCGGGTCTCCGGCTGTGTGAAGCAATGGATGATCACTTTTAGCAAGGCGACTGCTAAAAGGCCCAGCGGCATCTCCGACAATATGGTCATCGAGAATGCCCAACAGATATACGCGACCCATTACAATAGTCATCACTTCAAGCATTTTGCTGCTTGGGAAATCTTGCAAAACTATCCCAAATTCCTCCACCAAGAATTCTCCAATGCTCACTCCATGAAGCGGACGAAGAGTACGTCGGACGGTGCCTACACATCATCGGGAACGGTCGGTAGCTCGACAGAGGCTGAAGGGGAAAGCACGGCTCCCCCCGACCACAGGGTCGAGACACGGCAAAGGTTGCGGCAAGGGCGGCCAAAGGAAAAGGAAAAAAAGCGGCGAGCGAGGATGCCGAGCTCGAGTCATTGTTGGACTCGACGACTGCCGACTCACCAGCATCACCGAGCAAAAGCAAACCATGGCCGAAGCAATGATGGCAAGTGCTCGGGCAAAGCATGATTCTATCGACAAGAAGATCATCACCAAGGATACATCGTACATGATGTCGGAGCAGTACCAACTACATATGATGATGATTGCTGAGGTCAAGCAACGTCGAGGATGGATGTATTGTTATTTTTATTTCTAGTAATGTATTTTTTTTATTAATATATATATATTTTTTATTTCTAGTAATGTATTGTTACTTTTATTTCTAGTAATGTATTTTTTTTTTCACTTACTAGTAATGTATTTTTTTATTTTATTTAAATTAATGAAAATTTTAGTTTTTCGATTAAAATTAATACAAAGTGAATATTTAGAACTAATTACACGGAGACAACATAAAGACACTTCCATTACAGGTGACTAACTCTATTTGGACCTCACTGAAAATTGAGACTGTTCCAACTAAAAGTGCACCTAATAGTGGCTCGCAAGAGAACGAAGTCAATCGTAGTGCAGTAAGTTGTCTTAAGTCGAATTCTCAAGAAAGACTTAACAGGACAATCAAATTCATGTTAAACAAGAAATGAAAATAAAATCCTACACATTCTAACCAAGTTTTGATAATGATTATTGACTAAACAAACTTGAATCAAATTTAGAACTAATAATAAGATAAATACATAAACCAATACACGAGAAATCAAATTATAAAACGGTCTAGGACCTTGGTTCTTCTCCTCGGAATATCAACAAACAAGTGATATGCAACACACTATCGATTAACTCTCTTAATCAATTTCACAAAGAAATACAATCACTAACTTTTGTATTCGTAGAATGGACATAAGCAAATCTAATACTAGAATCAACTCGATAATTAAACTATACGTTTCCTATCAAGTTCAACTCTAATTCAACCACAAACGTATAACGAATTCATCTCTCGATCTCATTCGTCACCAACACAATCAAACAGTGATCAGTTGTTCGATAGAATTAACAAACCAATTGAATTAGAAAACGTGATATTGCAAATCACAAGTATTCAATCAATTCTGATTCGAATCCCCTTAATCCTAAAATAAGAATTTAGTGCATAATGTAAAGACAAATCACAAAAGGAAATATGGAAAACATAGACAATGTAAATTCAAATAAGTAAAAGGAAGGAGTAATTCTTACAAATCCAAAGTACAAATCTACGTTTTCTGAGTCTCCAATGAAAAGTATGAGAGAAAAACAGTAAATATTCATATAGGAGGAGTGTTCGTAGAATGAGAAAACTACTAAAAACCGCCAAATTTCTAATTTAAAACTAAGCAAAGTAGCAGTTTTCGCTAGGACAAGCCGCGGCTAGCTTCACCTACTGATTGAAAACGCAGTCTCGACTAGCTCCCAACCTTGACTGGCTATACATACTGTTTGAAATCACAGCCCCAGCTAGCTCCCAACCTTGGCTAGCTAACACTTCTCTTTAAAATCATCGTCCCGACTAGTTCTCAACCATAATGCCCTTTTCGACTATGAAATTTGCACACACACTAACCAACCAACTTGCCACAAACATAAACAATATAAACCAAAAGATAGTAAATATTCACCACATCAAAGATAAGAGGAACTTAAATATAATGAAAAATAATAACAAAATACATCTAAACAGAGACACCAACATGTCTCCACCATCATGGGTGGTCTAAGATTATTGGCAGCAGCTGTCTCGAGACACCGCCGCCCACGAGACAACCCGCTGCAAGGCCCATCGTCTCGAGCCCGTTTCGTCAGCTCGACACCGTCTCGATCCGACTTGTTCATTGCACGCGCTGGACTTTTTTTTTAAACTGGCGCATGCATTGCACGCGCCTGATCGGAAAAAAAATGCGGACAACGGTCGGTTTTTGAATCCAACGGCTATGTGTCGATTTTTCTTTGTTATTCATTTTCTACTTATATACACTACCTTATTTCACACCATTTCTCACACCGTCACCTCTATTCTTCCACAAAGTCTCACACAATCACCTCTCATACTCCCTAAAAATGGATCCAAATAATCTCTGATCGTCGTCGTGGTGTCCCCTCGAAATGGTGGACGACAGGGGCATACGGCGGATATACGCCGACGGGGCTTGATTCTATCAACCTCAACTCGTCCGTCGACGAGTCCTTACAAGCTGTCATGGGCGACGAGGAGAGAGTCCCTCGTCCGAGCCAGTGTCGTCCACCGCGACTCGCAAGAGGGCGGCCAAAGACAAAGGCAAGGCACGTGCCGATCTCACCCTAGCAAACGTCGCTCTTCTTCCTCCGGCTGAAGGCACCGCCAAACCAACGATGAAACGACGCAATTACACGGTTTGAACAAGCCACCGCCGTCGCCCAGATCTGGGTAGAGGAGATGTGCAATTCCATTCTCGGTAAAGATCAACATGGCAAAAAATACTGGGAGAAAGTGGCGGTGAGGTTCAACGCCATGTTCGACGACGACCTCAACCCAAAGACAGTGAAGAGTCTTTTTGGGCGCGTCTTCGGCTGGGTGAAGGAGTGGATAATCACTTACGGTAAGGAGGCAAAGAAAAGGCTCAACGGCGCCTCCGACGACATGGTGATCAAGGCTGCCCAGTAGATATACGCGGCCCATCAAGGTAACCAATGCTTCAAGCATTTTTGTGCTTGGGAAATATTGCAGAACTATCTCAATTCCTCCACCAAGAATTTTCCGATGTTCATTCCATGAAGTGGACGGAGAACACGTCGAAGGGCGCCTACACCTCATTTGGAATGTCCCACAGATCGAGCGAGGTGACAGAAGGGGAAAGCACGACTCCCTCCCGACCACAGGGACAAGACGCGGCAAATGCGGAGGCGAGGGCGGCCAAAAGAAAGAAAAAAAAAGGCGAGCGAGGATACGGAGTTCGGGTCATTGGTCGACTCGACAAATGCCCGACTAAGCAGCATCGCCGACGCAAAGCACAGCCTGGCCAAGGCAATGATGGTACGTGCTCGGGCGAAGCAAGATGCCACCGACAACAAGATCATCTCCATCCATAGCAGTACCAACTGCACATGATGATGGTTGTCAAGGTCAAGCAACGTCGAGGATGGGGTTTAGTTTTTTTTTCCCTAACAATGTATTGTTTTTTTATTTAATTCTAGTAATGTATTTTTTTCTAATAATGTATTATGTTTATTTTATTTAAATTAATGAAATTATCAAATTTTTAAATTAAATTAATGCAAAATACATATTCAAAAATCAGATAGACATCTTATAAAGATAGTCTCACTTAGGGATGTCAATTGAGCCCGAACCCGACGGGTCAACCCGAATAACCCGAAAAAAGTAAAGGGTTAGGGTTGAGTTTTTACAACCCGAATACATAACCGGGTTATTAGGGTTGGCCCGATAGGGTTGCAACCCGATTAGGGTTGGCCCGAAAAGGGTTAGGGTCGACCCGAACGACCCGAATTAATTGACGCTCTTTCTGTCTTTCTCTTACCCTAGTCCTAAACATATATATAATAGAATTGATTTTCACTCTTTATCGCTCAACCTCCATTCATTCTCATTCTCAACATCATCTAATAGTTCCCAATTGTTTAGTTTTGTGAGACAACGAATTAATATTGAATATTATTGTAATTGTTGATATCGTGTAGTGTTCTTAGACTTGAGTTGTTGGATGTTAGTTTTGGATTTAATCTGTCGGACCACTTATATGCTTGTTATGTTATTTTTGCAATTTTTTTGTTATATATTTTGCCACAAATATAAAATAGTTAATAAACATGTTAATTTTTATTAATAAAGTGTGACCCGACGGGCCAGCCCGCAACCCGAAGGGTTAGGGTTAGAGTTGAATTTTTTCAACCCGGAAAAAACCCAACCCGAGCTAACCCAGCCCGAATAATCCGACAACCCGATAAAATTGACCCGAAATTCGAAGAATTGGCCCGATTGACATCTCTAAACTCACTACAGTTCACTGTATTTATCTCCATCATACTTTAGTCCAATGAGTAAAAGAAATGTGAAACACATTTATTTAAAATGTATTGTCCCTATCAAAAATGGGACCGGGCAAGTTGAATTTTTTCATTTTGGTATTATCTGGACCGGTCCATCTCATTATCACCTTTCCTTTCCCCCACACCCAAACAATTAAGTAAAATAGTAATAAAACAAATAGTTTTGCTATTTGTGACTTATTTATATACCTCGTGCGGCGAACAGACGACGCGTTTTTCAGTGTCTCTTCCACTTAAATAAAGTCGTAGTCGGAAATGACTGCTCTCATCACATCCACACATCAAATTAAAAAATTTCAATAAAGTTAAATCTTTATTTTGTAATAAATATTCTTAAGTATCATTTTAAGTGCATTCAGACTATTAAACTAAAATTAAATTAAATATAAATTCTACGTAACTTTGAATACATTTTCCCTTTTAATAAAATATCCTGTCAACTTATTCTCACAATTCAAACCCTATTCTCACAACTTAGTAGACTATAGTAGTTATTTTACTTCTCAACAACTATCAATGTTTGGGAAGCCCCCACCCCCAAAACTTAGCTTGAGTTGTTTCACCCATAATTATTATCACCACCACCGCCATTATTATTATTATTATTATTATTATTATTGACGAGAATTTGTTTTACGGCCCGGGAAATTACTTATTTCTTGTGGTGGGATATCCGTTTGTGTGGAATTTAGGGACTTCATTATGACCTTCCCCAAACTTGTCCATCCAAATTATACAATCACAATTCACATGCTCAAAAATTTATATTAATATCTCTATTTATAACCTTGTACGATCTATAAGCCCTAAATATAATAACAAAATCTTGTGGGAGTTGCACCTAATAATTACATCAAGTGTTGATCAAAATGTTTTATTAAGTACATTTTAGTATTTTTTTGAGCTATCTGTACATTTTATTAATTACATCAAAATCTTGTGGGAGTTGCACCTAACAAATCTCAGTTCTGTAATTTTTGTATTTTTTTTTTGAGTTATCTGTAATTTTAGTATTGCTTTAAATTTAATGATTGAAATGAGAAATTTGCTAACCTTTTTTTTTTCCAACTTCATATATATTCAAATCTTCCTGGGTGTAATTTTTTTTTTGGTATATGGATTAAATATCATATTATATTGCAAGGAGGAAATTCACGAATGTGTAGGATTCCAACTTCTTACTCTATCTCATGCAATAGTTCCGCGTGAAGGTTGTTACAAATTATGTTTTCGTCATTTTATGTATCATCCATACACGTCAAGTACCCCTCCGTCCCGCTGAATACGGCCTAGTTCATATGGGTATCAAGACTAAGAAAAAAAGTATTGGGTATAAAGAGAGTGTTTAGTGTAGTGTGAATGTAATATTATAATGCTAATAAAGTTATAGATGAAATGATGGATAGTGTATAGTGGGAGTAGGTTGATGGGATGGTGGCCCACATGTAGTGTGAATGCAACATTTTATAATGGTAAATATACACTAATTGTATACTTTAAAGGAAACATGCTAAATATAGTGAGACGTCCCAAAATGAAAAACAGACCTCATTTGGTGGGACAGAGGGAGTACATATTTCATGACTTTGTAAGTAATATACTAGTACTTGTCACAAATGTATATACTTTAATTAAGGAATGCTATTTAGACATACTATGTCCAGACAAACAACGGTAAAAATAGAAATTTAACGGATTTTTTTAACTAATAATTCAATTTTATAGTTTCGATAATTTGGTTATTAATAAACATACAATTTTTAAATTTTAATTATAAAGTATCATTCCAATTTAAATTCACAAGTTTAGGAGTTGGGTGTGGATGAGAGTAAAATTCGGGAGCGTATGTGCATAAGATCAATATTTCAGAAGGGGATCTGAGTAGAAAAGATTTTCGAAGACAATCGGATAATTTTTTTTCTCTATTTTAAGCACGTATGTCCAAACATAGTATGTAAAAATAGAATTATTATTTAATTAAATAGAAAATGAAATACCATTTGTAAATTGTATCTATGTTTACATTTATTTAAAATGACCAAATATCATATTCAGCCTCTAAACTTTCCCAATTTCCCAGTTTTGCGAGCTTCTATTTTTTTCTCGCCACCTCGACTTTCTTCTAATTCTATTTAATTGTCATCTATTTCTTCTATTCGGTCAACTCGATCAATTATATTTTTATTTTATTGCTTTATTTGTTTCATATATTTACAAAACTACTGAGCGCACCCACCCACCAAACTGCTCTGATTAATAAATGTGCCCCTCTGTTAGCCGAAGACTGTTAAGATATTTATACTACAATAGTTATTGCCACCAAAAATTAGGTTTAATTAATAAATAATTTTAGAAAATGAATTATTCAATCGGACTTCTAATATTATCATTATTTAATGAAGTGTGAGAATTATAATGATTTAATATAACATGTAACTTGACATTAATTACCAATTTACCACAAAAGACATTTGTGTGTATGACTATAATTGTCTTGCCAAATAATAGTAATATGACTATGTAATCAAGATTCGAGAAAACAAAATACTATAAATATGAACTACACGTTTGCTTTGGCGGATGTATTAATAAATAACAACATCGTATACATTACTACGATCTTAGGTAATTACCTATAACAATTAAAATAGCCATACAGATTAACAACACAAATTCGATGAAATATAAAACATGCATGATGTACCATTAGAGTGATAACAATTATTGACTTTCTCAAGTTGTTATCCGAAAGGTTATAAATTCGAGAATTTTATTCAATATTTTACAAGACGAGGAGAAAAATAGTAAAATTTGAACAGGAAATATATAGAAGACAATGTCAATCTGTAGTAATTATATTTAAGTTAATCTAGAACTATATAAAATATAGAAAACTTCTTCATTTGGCAGGATAATCGGACAAAGACCGAACACGTAAATTTAAGAACAAATCGTCCAATTTTATTATTTAGTTAATTAGAATTAGAATGAGTCAAGAGTAAATTAGTTTACAAAATGGTCCTATAAGAATGGCTTGTCTCAAGGCCAAAGCTATATTTCCGGTGAGACAAAAAATAAAAATAAAAATCTCATAATATTACTAGAAAATGAAGGTTTTAATTTGACACAATAGTAAGGAATAAATAGATATTTCTAGTAAGTACTTTTTTTGTTCTGAGTTGGGATTTTATTTTTTTATTTTGTAAGTTCGTACACAAAATTGGAAAATAAAGTATATAATGCATAAGTTGTGGATTTTCGTTTGGTCTAAACAATGTTTTAGTTGGAGAAAATGACAACGCATCTAATTTAATATGGTTACGTGAGCTTCTCATATTATACTTCATTGGACGACTGACTATACAAAAATATTTATTGAGTTTCACCTGCAATATTAGTATAGATATCAGATGTTCCACGTTACGCCTCTCGTAAAGAAATAATTTCAAACTAGGCGTTTGGAAATGAATAAATCTATGTAGCCATATTATGGCTACCCATAATTTTGTTCAAATAAAATAAAAAATTAATTTATTTATAATTTTAAGTTCTAAATGACTTCTAATAGTTTAAATATTCAGTTTATACAAATTTATGTTAATAGTATTTGAATTTTGAGGCAATAAAAATGTCGATATAGATAATAAAGTGAATACAAAACTTTTTATTGAAAGAATGAAAGAATTATATATTTACACCACTTATGACAAAATTTAAGTCAATAATATGATAATAACATAAAATATATGTTTATACTTCTTAAAATAAATCAAAAAATTATTTAAATTGATTTATTTTCACATAGTTAACTGAATTATGGCTAGCCATATTATGACTAAATAGCATCACTCTTTGGAAATTTCTAGTTGGGAATAGAGAGAGTGAGTGATCGAAACGAAAACGTGAAGGAGGATATGTATATTTGTTGGAAGCGGGATTTGTACTATATTTGGTACTAGTACGTGATATCATGAAAATCGAATTAAATACAATTTAATATAATAATAGTATTGTTAGTAGTTTAAAAAACAAACCAATATAAAGAAATAGAAGGCGGAGAGAGAGAGAGAGAGAGAGAGAGAGAGAGAGAGAGGGGAGTATATAAGAAGAGCTACCTTCCCCAAACTATCTTTCCTTCTTTCGCCTCCTTTCTCTCTCCTCTTTCGTTTGCTGTACGCTGCATATTGCATACATTCATTTCGAAAGACTCTTTCTACCAAAATTCCAGTTACCATGCTTTCATTAAACGGAAGCAGCTCTACGGTAAATTATGCCAAATTAGTAAATTAATTTATCTTCGAGCATTTGTTCTTCGTTTTGAGTTTCTCTTGCTGTTCATCTTTCACTGCCTCACGATCGTTATGCGTTCGTTTTCGTGATTGTTCCAGATTGGAAAAATTAATCTTTCACTTAAAATCAAGAGAAGTATTTAAAAATGGATTTGCTTCCACCAATCGCAAGATAAAAAAGGAGAAAAAAGTGCTAATGCCTATTTTTCTTCTTGAAATCTGAGGTTTTGAGAATTTTTTTTGTAAATTGTGCAGAATATTTCTGTTTATGGGGTTTCAAAAAGCTTGATACAGAGAAAGATCAGAGCTCCAGCAGTGGTGGTGGCTGCTGCTAGCTCGAATCGCAACCCAGGAGATGGTCATGTCGTTTTAATGGAGAATACTTTGACTGGGATGATGAGAGAGAATGCTCCCACCACTCCGTCATCAGTAGTGACGGAGAAAGACTCGAAATCCGCCGTTGGTGGTGGCGTTGAAGATTTCTACGGTGAGGATAGCCCCTCGGAGGATCAGCAGGTCACGCCGTGGGCTGTTACGATTGCCAGGTGATGAATCAATCTATTCTTCATTTCCCTTCTCTCCGTGTTATGTGTGTCAGCGTGTTTTCTTGTGTTTTCAGGAGATTTTTGTAGAACTGATTGATATGTATGATGGTTATTGCTAACAAATATGGTATGATTACTATCAGTTTCTTGATTACTACAAACTGTGTACAATGTGATTTTGATTTTGTAAGAATTTGGATAATTTAGTGCACTCTAGCTTGAGCTGAATGGTAATTTTCGGTTTTCCAGTTGGGAAGTGTGAGATAAGGATTCATGTACTATTCTTAGTATAATCATTTTCCTTTTACATTTTAGTGTTTCATTACTTTAATTTTATGCACTGAAGATGAAGATGGCCACTTTTCGTATTAGTAGGATTAGGCTATGCTTGCTTAATAGCCATGTCCATTATTTTACTTGAGTTCCCAAAGCTTCATATGAAAATGAAAGGGAACAAATGAAATTTTATTTTGAATTGACGATCATCTGATGTATTAGAAGATGCTGCTCCTGTCATTATTTCTATTTTTACCTCATGCCGTGTTTTAACATTCTTGGGATATTTCTATTTATATGATGTCTTCATCTGTATTATCGTTCCTACTTTTCACTTACAGTGGATATCCATTGTTGCGTGATCCCCGCCACAATAAAGGCCTTTCCTTCAATGAGAAAGAGAGGGATGGACACTTTTTACGCGGTCTACTGCCTCCAGTTGTGATAAGCCAAGATCTCCAGGTTGACATCGCAGACTTTTCCCAATTGTCTGATTAAAACCTCTTATATTCTTTTGTTTCATGACTTCTCTCAACTATTTGTGCTATTTCTCTGAAAAGGTTAAAAAAATGATGCACACCATTCGCCAATACCAAGTACCATTGCAAAGGTACATGGCCATGATGGATCTTCAGGTGATTAAACTTGTGTTTTATGTGATTTAGTTATTCCATTCAGAGTCTTGGATTATGAGATGGGCCATCAATGGAACTGTAGCACATGAGCAAAATTTGTCGAAATACCTTATCTGTTTTAATTTATTTATTTTTATCCTGCATCAATATGGCCATGCTCTGACATGCTTGATTCGTCTCTCCAATTTCTCATCTTTAGGAGAGAAATGAACGACTATTTTACAAGCTGCTCATAGACTATGTCGAGGAGATGCTCCCAGTAGTCTACACTCCAACTGTAGGTGAAGCATGCCAAAAATATGGGAGCATTTTTAGGCAGCCTCAGGGTCTTTTCATCAGTCTGAAAGAGAAGTATGTTGGACCAACTAGTAAGATCCATGTTGATGGAGTATCTCTTTCAATAACTTAAACTTATTATGGGTAGTGCTTTACAGGGGAAGGATACTAGATGTATTGAAAAATTGGCCTGAGAAGAAGATTGAAGTTATTGTAGTGACAGATGGTGAGCGAATCCTGGGACTAGGAGATCTGGGGTGCCAGGTAAATGGATGGGTTTTCATTGCTTCTCCTTTTCTATTTAGATTTTGTTAAGTGAGTTTCGTCACAAACATGCAGCGGACTACTTCATGTCAATATAACCCTAATATATGACCCGTCTCGCCTATTTTTTGTTTATTTTTATTTTGGTGCCTTTCATGTCTTCTTACTTTATGATTCTTGTGATGTCCCCAGGGAATGGGGATACCTGTTGGAAAATTGTCCCTGTATACAGCTCTTGGTGGTATCCGTCCTTCTGTGGTAAGTATCCCGAACTGCTTTTACTGTTCTTGGAGGACAGTTCCAAACAATTATGTCGTTTCTTCTATCAATCTCATTTCCATGCATTATTGGGTCAAAGTTATGTTTTGAGTATTTTATCATATATTGAAGTCTGAGTGGCCTGAAATATTTGTCACGTACTGTCACAAACCGCATGATTTCTTCTACCTTTCTCACTGGCATATTATTAGTCGATGAAAGTTAGATGTGCTCTTCATTATGGTACCATTTTATATCTATTGAATTCTGTCACGACTTTGCCGTTTGTCAATCTTATTATTGCTTAGGTAGCAACTGTATCTGAAATCCCAGAAATGTAAAGAAATTTGTGATTCTTTTAAGTAACAATCTCATTACAATGCTTGCTTTTTGGTATTTAATATTAACGACAAAATTGAATATTCTGTTTTTCTTTTGATTTCTCTCAGTGCTTGCCCGTGACAATTGACGTGGGTACAAATAATGAGCAGTTGCTGAATGATGAATTTTATATTGGACTTAGAAGGAAAAGAGCAACAGGCCAGGCAAGTGATTAGTTACTAGCAAGCTTGTCGGTTAAGCCTTAAACACTGTCATTTCTCCGTAACTTACGCAAATTTTTTTCTTGATCAGGAGTACGCTGAGCTTATGGATGAGTTTATGTGTGCAGTTAAGCAGATATATGGAGAGAAAGTCATTATTCAGGTTCGTAGATTTTTGAGTATTTTTATCTACTGATTTGTTCTGAATGTTGATACTTTAAGTCTTAACATAAACCCCCGCCATAAATGTGCAGTTTGAAGACTTTGCAAATCACAATGCCTTTGATCTTCTTGCGAAGTATGGATCTACACATCTTGTGTTCAATGATGATATTCAGGTAACTGGTCTTTCAATTGCTCACCTACATGTTAAGGACCAACACTTAGCTAGTCTAACTGTTGAATTTCTTGTATTCATTTCCTTCACATTTTATGTGATTTTCTTATTTGTTACTGGCTTCTCTAATCGTGCTTTCATATTATTGATTTATTGTTGAGGGCCTGGTGGAAGCTGCTTGATTCTTGTTAGTGGTTGGTTTTTGATGTTTTCATAATTAACTAAGATATTTGTGCGTTTTTGGTTGCATCAGGGTACAGCATCAGTGGTTCTTGCTGGGCTGATGGCATCACTTAAGTTAGTTGGGGGATCCTTGTCCGAACACTCGTTCTTATTCCTTGGAGCTGGAGAGGTAATTTTTATCTGATTTCAACATTCCTTTTCTCTTGTAATGGTTTGAACGTGAATAAGTGAATTTTATATTATCTGTTTTCTATTATTGTATGTCATTCAGTCATTGTTCTTTGTTGAATTCGAGGCATTGAGTTTTCCCTCATTATGTTATCATGTTACTGATGCAGGCTGGTACCGGTATTGCAGAACTCATAGCTCTTCAGATCTCAAAACAGGTTAATGAAAGGAGCACATTTTTCTCTTTAAAATGATTTGTCACTCACTTCTTTGCTTATATGCTCTCTCTTTCTTTGTCACGCACACAGACTGGTGCCCCATTGGAAGAGGCTCGTAGCAAGATTTGGCTCGTGGACTCTAAAGTAACTTCTCTTGGTGCTTCCTTTGAGTTTTGTATTTTTATTTCTGGTCTCATTGCTTGTGATTTTGCGTTGTAGGGGCTGATTGTGCGGTCTCGTTTGGCTTCACTTCAACATTTCAAGAGGCCCTGGGCTCATGAACATGAACCTGTCAATAATTTGTTAGATGCTGTCAAGGTCTGAAATTCTCTCCAGCCACACAATTTCAAATGTATTTGTTTGTGAGAATGCAAAAATAAGAATTCTCACCTGAACATGAACGAGCTTAGCTCAAAATGTGGCTTCTTACCTGCCTTGCTATAACAGGCTATTAAACCAACAATACTAATAGGATCGTCGGGAGCAGGAAGAACTTTTACAAAGGAAGTGGTTCAGGCCATGTCATCATATAACGAGGTATTTTATAACTGTCTATGTGTCAACAGTTTCTATCAATTTGGAAACATTCAATAGGATTATTCCGTGAGTACATGCTATTTTGTTTCAGAAACCTGTTATTCTTGCACTTTCTAACCCGACGTCGCAGTCTGAATGTACTGCTGAGGAAGCTTACATGTGGAGTGAGGTGATTCCAAATCTGAATATGCTTTGTTGTGGTACATCAAGCGATCTACCTTCCTCATTTTTTTAATTTCAACTTCTTCCTTTATGATCACGTTTCAGGGCCGAGCCATCTTCGCTAGTGGCAGTCCCTTTGCTCCAGTTGAATATAACGACAAACTTTATGCTTCCGGCCAGGTAGAGTCTAAACTTCCCTCTATTAAGATCTTCTGTTTTGCAACACGGTCTTTCTGCACTAACTTCATCACTAATTTCATGGTTTAGGCAAATAACGCGTACATTTTTCCTGGACTTGGTCTCGGTTTGATTATGTCCGGTGCAATTCGAGTCCATGATGACATGCTTCTGGCTGCTTGTGAGTTCTTGATCATCACCCCAAGTAGCAGGAATTACTGCAGAATAACAGAACTTCATGTCAAATATTTTTTTTACTGTTTTGCATCAATTACTTGACGGTTCACACGAGCATCTTGCTCTTGATTGTCTGCATACATGAAAACTTAACTCATTATCATAGAGTCGTTTGTAGATTTCATTACCGACAATGCTTATACATCTTCTCTTGTTTCTGGAAACAGCGGAAGCATTAGCGGAGCAGGTTAGCCAAGAGAACCTGGAAAAGGGACTCCTATATCCACCATTTGCAAACATTCGAAAGATTTCAGCTCGAATAGCAGCCAAAGTAGCAGCTAAAGCATACGAGCTTGGTAAAATCCCTATCGCGGATGTGTATGCATTTTCATTGTGGTTTTTTTGAATGAAATTATACTCAGATACATCTATTGTGTTACAGGGCTCGCTACTCGACTACCACAACCACAGAACCTAGTAGAATATGCAGAAAGCTCAATGTACAGCCCCAGATATCATAATTATCGCTGAACTGATGGAAGAACCTAAAGTTTGGATGCCAATTTTCACATCCAACCACCATTTTTTATTCATATTATTTTCCAGTTTTTTTTTCTTTCTTTCTATTTTCTTGTAACCATGCTACTGTTGCTCATTGAATTCAGTGAGTTTCATGCAGATACTAGAATTAGGTTTTTAAATTTTGATTTTAACATGTAGCATGCTGAAACTTCTACATTATTGAAATTAAGATGTTTCTTTTCTGGATCTAATCTGGGGTGGCATCTATTACTGTTTAGATTTTAAAATATCAGGTAGTTCCACATTTTTAGAAATTCTATGCTGGTATAATTCAAGTAAAGAAGACAGCTTATGTATAAAGCTATGAAACAGGTAATGAGACATACCTTAAAACAGCAGTTGATGAAAGGGTCACCAAATATCTTCTGGAAGGGTAATGACATGCCTGGTCATAAGATGAAATCATTGAATACATAATTGACTCCATGTCACTTAGCAACCTATATCATACGATCAGTCGATCACTAGACGTACAGTTGCAGTTATCTTTCATGTGAGATGATCGCACACAAATGCCAAACTAATCATAAAGCACCTTGCCAGAAACAGCAAAGACATCAGCATCAACAGCAATCTTTAAATACACTGAGCATTATATATCATCATTGTGTAGACGAGGAGCCTCTGTATAAGAGATGAAAACAAAAACTCTAAAACAGTTAAATGTGAAGCAGACATAAAATAGTGACAGCCTCAATACCTAACTTTATTGCACTAAATAACTAAGTAATAAGACTGAGCATTACATTGCTGCTGGCATACTTTGTGTGCAATTATCTTCCCAAATAAAGTACCTATTTCCGTTGGTGGTACTCGTTTGACTGTGCTTCTTGAAGAACACCACCAAGTCCTCTGCTCCCACCAGATTCTGGAGATCAATCACTTAAGGCCACAATGTTCAATCCTGTCCACTCAATACAATTAGCTCACATAATATGATGAACATCGACATTCAATGCATGTATGGTTCCTTTAGTGAGAGAGAGAGAGAGAGAGAGAGAGAGCTTCTGATTCATCTCTGAGGACGAGAATAGAAATAATAATCAATATTTATAAATCTCTGCACTTCATCTTCTCTCGAATATCAGAAAATTACAGCCAAAAAAATACCTGGAACTTCGGTGCTAGCTGAATTTTGAGATTCAAGTAAAACATGAAACCAAGGATAAGTCCTCTGGGCAGGAACAGTTAAAGAAAGAACACGACGGATCATGAAGAAACATAATCTAGACATTATTGCTACATTATCTCCATCATTGATTACGAAAATCTTATCTATTTACATCGGAGATGAATTAAATGAAAAGAAGGTTTATATACACCAGAGTAGAGAAATTTCAGTCCCATAAGCTACTCAGATTTGACCTTCATCTGAATCTGTGTTGCCAATAGAGCAATAGCAATAAACTCTAATTGCCCCTGTGGCTTCACCGGTACCCGTAGTTACAACAGTGAATAATCAGTACGGACACCGGTTGTCTCTCCTAAAGTCAGCTGGGACATGCCTACCAGTTCTTTCATAGTCTCTCTCGGATTAACTTGCAGTGGCCTGACGATATGAAGCTGAGATGTTTGTCCTCCATCATCCTTGAGAGAATATGCATTTGGTGGCCATAGTTGAAACAGGAAAGGCGTAAAAGCCGGCTTGAGAGAAAGATCTAGAGAAGGCAACAGGTTGTTGATTTCTTCTCCTTGAGATGACGAAAGCATGAGCTTTTCATCGTCAGTACTACCTTGTGATGACTTTGTCTCCTGATACTCAAACAAAAAATCTCTTCACACAACATACATTAAACTACTGATTTCGAAATATATCTCATTGAAGCCCCAATATTTTAGATGAATAAGATGTAGTAACATTTACACTAGTGACAGCCAGCATATAAGCTACTACAAGAAAAAACAAAGTAGCAAGACTGACCATGTCCGGGGCCAAGTCAAAGAGGCTGGGCCGTTTCTTTTTCCCGGCTGCATTAGTCTGACGAATAAAGTACTTTTGAGCGTGGCTAGCAACCTGGGTTGGAGTTCTTGAAAGAACGTAATTTCTTGATATGCCTCGCCAGTTTCCTCTTCCCAACTTTTGAAGGCCTAGCAAGAATTGCTTGTGCTCTTCTTCTGTCCATGGAATTCCTGCATTTAGAAAAGATCATGCCTTCATTCCCATCATGAGACTTGTTTACTACCGAGGAATGTACAAAATTCGCTATGCCTCTGAGCTGCTATATACAACATTTGAAACCATCAATATTGACTAATATTACCAAAAATATAAGCAGCCCATACCTAGCTAGAGAAATCAAGCATCAGACAAATTAGTCAAAGAATACATATGACGAAGAGATTGAATGATGTTTATTTTGATGCAAAATGATTAAGAAAAGGTTTCGGACATGCCAAATTTACTTTGAGTCATGCTGGAGAAGCCATAAATGCATTCTAAGACTATCTTAATGAGCTATCTCAGAGTCGACTAAATAATATTTTTCTTTCTGTAGGATACATGATACATCAATGTGGAGGACTCAATGCATGCATTGATGCACTTGCAGCAACACTATAAGTCACATTAGAAGATAACATCACAAAAACATGTGCTCCTTAGCTGCTAAGTTGGAATGCAAGTAGGGACAAAATAAGACAATAGTTCATAAAGTGAAAATACAAGAAAATATTCTTGAGGCGACAAAAGGCGGATTATTAAAGTATATGGATGTATAATTATTTTCTCGTTTCTGGAAGGAAACTATTTGTCTTGGATTTTCCCTTAAGATGCATAATCAGTATATGTATAGAGACACAAGCCTTAATTGAACAAAGATCCATAATTTCAGTTGCTGTTTATATACTGTCTACTCTTACCTTCTCGAGCCTCATTCTGCGGTATTTTACACAGCCGTTGTTTCTTAAAATATATTCAAACTCATGCTTGAAAAGAAAAACAAGAAAAGTCGCACAACAAACTCTCTCATCTAATTGCTATTATTAGTATGACCTCACCACACAACTCTCTCATCTAATCATACGAGTTTTTATCATATGACTAGACAGAATCCTTAATGCAGCATCCTACATCCAATGAAATATGGATCCAGTAACAGGGGCAAAGCAGAAATGACTAACAAGTATCAAGGAACTAATCGAAAGTGATTTTAGATAGAATCTTATTAAGTACTATATGCTAATCAACTGCAAACATGGAGAGAATATCTAGAGATGCACAACCATACAGTCCTAAGCGATACGAAAAGAATATGGACAGATGCACAATCAAATGCAATTCTTCCTCTTCGTGTATGATGCAATCAGAGTACTCTAGACAACATAATATCACATGTGCAATGAGTTTAGGCCAAAATAGAGAAATTTGGAACAATCCTGAAATTCAATCAAATGGCCAACACAATCACCACCGTCAATCAAACCAGATTTATGATTTACAAAACTTACAAAAGCAAAAACATATCAAACCAAGAAATAACTTAAATCACCAAACCTCAATCAGCAATACAAGTCTAAGCTAAGCTAAACTAAATTAGTTCTTGGACTTAATCTTCAAATATCAAATACATGCACATTAAGACACACACCTACAATTGACACAGATCCACCAAATTAATCCCACATGCAAAGTGGGGAAACCACCAAAATCAACTAACATGCAAACATTGAGCTCTTATATTCATCACATGCAAAACAACTAACATGTAAAATTAACGCAAAATAAAGAAATCCCACATCAAATATTTCTCCCAGAACTCCATAAATCATCTAGAAAATGGGAAAGTTAAAACCTTTATTCCGCAACGGCGGGCAGCGATCGGCGGAACTGTGATTTAGATCATCAGAATGGTACCCCTCCATCGAATCGACGGAGGCGGAGTGACGCGAGAGATTGCCCATGCTGGCGCTCTTCTTTATGAACGACCCATCTGTCAACCTCACACCGAACAGCTTCAGCCCTCCGCCGCTGCCGCCTCTCGTCGGACAACTCCGCGTGGAGTGGCCGTTGCTGCTGTTACAATGGGAGCAACACCGTGTCATTCTTTCAGAAATTTAAACAGTAATTTAGTTTTTGCCGCTGTGTAATATGGTATTTATTGATATAGATAGATATATAGAAATTTGATGTGTTGCATGTGAAACGAGGAAGTAAGAGAAAGAATGGAAATTGAGTTTGTATTTTTAGGATCTGGGTTGTTTTCAACTGGGATTAAGGATTATGGTTTGAGAATTTAGCAGGTTCATTACATTTTGATATTGATGTGTTTGTCTTTTTCCTTAATTTTTTCCCCATAATTTAGATACTAATTTTTTTTGTTTGAGATACTATTTTTCCCTATACTTTAGACTAGAGTGTTTAACAATTTACATAAGATATTTTGTTATAATAAGTTCTCTCCGAAAAAAATTAAATTGAGAGTATTTTAGTATTATAGAATTTCAAGGAACTATAAAATATTTAATAAGATGTGTCAGACCTAAGAATTCGGTAAAACAAGTTGACCCGAACATGCATCCTCATAAAATTCACTGAGTTAGGAGTATTTTTCTAGACTCACCCCAAACGTGACACTTTTCTAGTATCCACAACTATCACTCCATCACAAAGTATATAATAGTAGCTATTTCAAAATATATATTTATCTTTTATACTCACATTATTATAGTTATGTACAGTACTTTTTTTAGAGGTACTTATCGACATAATTAATTATGGAATGCTCTTCAGAAGAAAAAAAATTGAATTGTGCTCAATTTTCCACTTGAAGTTGGTGGTCATTTCTGATATATGTCTTCTTCTGAACTCGATTTTATTTGAATACAATATAATCAAAAATATTAGTATATACGAATACTATTACAAACAATAAAATAAAACCTGCCCTTTTCCTAGCGGTGCACGCCATGTATGAATATATGGAGAGCTTGAAAGAGATTGATACACATAAAATAGGTGTCAAGAATTCAGGGTCTAAGGCATGCATGCACAAATAAATATATATACAATACATGAGTTTTATGAAAATCGTAAATCATAGAAAAATTAATTAATATTTGAGATTAATTTCTAGTTTCCAAATGGAATATTTTTATTTAATTTAATGTGTAACGCTCCTTTCATCCCTTTTGGTTTTATTGTACTGCTGGTTTGGAGCTGTCGAGATTTGTCTTTTAGATTATCTTTACTGATATTTTTTATGTTTCTGTATAGAAGTTTCAATAGTTAATATTTAGATAGAAATGATACGATCGACCTTACTTGAACCTCTGTATTCATTTCTTGAGACTTGGAGAGATAGAAAACCAAGTCTGGCGGATGAACCATGGCTGGCTCGACCAGAGCGTTTCGGACAAAAGTAATTAATTGTTGGAAATGGGGATTCAACTCATTATGCATGTATCACCTTTTGGCTAGACTAGAGGACAAAGTTTTTTTCAATTAGACCAACCAACTAACTTGCATTGTGTATTATATAAAATTTGTTATATAAAAAGTTATTCCTAGCTCCATTTCTATCTCCTTTTAATTATTTTTTTGAAAGACAACTATATATATATTTCAAAATTTCTATAATTTTCATATTATTCAATTTAAAGCGACAACGAGCATGTGGTCTAGTGAAATTTAACTACATTAACTTGATGTAGTGAAATAAAAACCATAACATTATATTTTAATCAATTGAACTATAGTGTATAGTGACGTTGAAAGTTGATTCCATTCCGATTTGTCAAATTAGATTATAGTCTAGTTAAATTCAAAGTTAATTGCGTTTTAATTTGACCAACAAGACTATAGTATATTTAATGTTAAAGCTAATTTAATCTATCTATAGTTTTTATTTTTAAATCTAAATTAAGAATAAATAAATTGAAATTGTAGGTGTGATCACACCCATGTGTGTGACCCATGAGTGGGGCGCGCAATGCCTAATAGACACGAGGATGGAGTGTCGGGTGTAATCAAGCTGAGTCAAATCGAATAGTGTCTTACTCAAGATTGATTCGTTGGCTATACAAGCTTCTCATTTAATTATCGAACGAGCTTTTATCGAGTCGAGTGCAAAGTCGAAATTTTTATTTAGACTTCAATTTAAAATATTAATTTTTTTCAAATAAAGTTATTTTATTTACAATAATGTAATATATTTAATATTTTGTAAATAAATAAAGCTAGCTAAATAGTTAATCCAAATATTACTAATTACAGTATAAAATATAATACATCTAATTAATAATATTATATTTTTCCGATAAATCACTAAACGAGCTTGCTCATGTGTAACACCCCGCAAAATCGGTCTAGGAAAAAAACCGAGCAAATTAAAACTTTTAAGATAGGTCCTTATTCGCGGAGTTTTAAAAGAAAATAATATTTCTTTTATTGATAAGATAAAGACTTTGTTTTTAAAGTGAAAAGAGTTTTCGATTTGCGATTTTAAATAAATGCATTCCTCACATTTACAAACGAGCACAAGCACAAGCATGACACGTTACATGATTTATTTGCATGATATATTTTATTCGAGCATAAGAATTTATTTGCTATTTAATTCATTAGCTCGATCAAGTAGACTACACGTCGATCAAAGTAAACGTACCCGGATAATTTAAAGAGATGAATAACACGTGATCATGAGTGTGCATTATCTATGTGTAAGTAATTACTTGCAAGTGAGTTTATTAGTATAATACAAATACTAGCTAAAATAATAAAGTGTTAGATATTACTTGCAAGTGGGAAGAACAAGACAAAATAAATAGTTAAGAGAGGGAGAGATGTTGTGTAAGGAAGAGTAGAGAAAGACAAGAGAGAGAGAAAGAGTTTACTCCCACATGCAAGCATCTCATCATTTCCCTACAACACCATTTTCTCCCCCTTTTGAAATCAACCAATGCATGGCTTCCCTTTTCTTACACACACACTAACACACACAAGTAAACATCTCTTCACTTCCTTATATCTCCTCATATTTTGCAGCCACAAGCACACTCTCCCACTCATCTTCTCTCTCATTTCCACCTCCATTATTACCCTCTCACACCCAAGCATCCATCTCCACCCCATTCCTCCACTATTTTTGCCACCACTAACACCATCCCTACACCACCAAGGATAACTTAAGAGAGGAAGAGAAGCTCAAGTGAAATTCTAGGAGGGTACAAAAGGAAAGGGCCGAAAATAAGAAAAGAAAGAGGGGAAGCTAGGTATCAATGCCTAAAACTCTTCTTTTATGTTTTCTTCTTCCATTCTCCCGTAGGATTTGCGAGTTAGGTGGCGTAGATATGTTTGCATATTAAGAATGAAGCATGATAAAGGCCAAAATAGAAGTTTAGCTTTTAATTCTTCAAGCTATTAGGTGATTCTTGCTTGAATCCTTGAGATCTAAGTTTATATATGCTCTATATGTGTTTTAGATGTATTGCATGTTAAGATTTGCCTTCAATTTGAGATATTTATGTTATAAGCATGATCTATGAGTAGATCTAGGGTTTATATGTTTGATTTATAAAGCTTGATGTTCAAAGATGTTAGTTCTATAAGTGCTACAATTTTTCAGCATGATCTTTGTAAAATCGAATAAGGACAGGGGGTAAAATTCATATCAAATGAACTCCGATTGCCTTGAAAGTTTACCAAGATGTAGCCCTTGATGTCTTCTACAACATATCCAAAATTCAGAAATTTTCATCGAGCCAAATGCCCTCTGCAAACTGATCTTTACCACTGCTCTGTTTTGAACCTTCAATCTGGACAGTTTCACTTCACCAGCCAATATCTCCATTATTCCTCAACATTCTTGTGCTCTTCTTTTTAGAATCATAAAGTAGACATCTCAAGATTTCCAAAGACATAAAGAAGTGAATTTTTCATCAAGTAATACATCCTCTATAAATTTTCTTGTGAAACCCTTGTGCAGAAAATTTCAGAAAATTTTCCAGAAAATGTTTGCTAGTGAATCTGCTCAAAAACGTGTTTTTGATGAAGTTAGGAGTTTGTAAAATGATTTCCGTTTCCTTAAAATGTTAATTTGGTCAGTTTGCTACGTTGTGTCAAAAGGACGAATCGACCGAAGGTCATTTGCTATTTTCACGAAGCCCGATTGAATTTTTGTGTACTAAAATAATTTCCAGAAATTATTTTTATAATTTTGCTATATAAAAGCATTTTTCATAAAATAATATATATACATATATTTTCTCAAGACCCGTATATATATTATTAATAATTATTAATTTATAAATGAGTTTTTATAAATGAATTATCTATTTTTTAAGTAAATGAAGTTGGACCTTTTTAATTATTTCCTTAATGGACTTGCATGTTGGATTGTGCCAGTAGGATTTAAAGTGTTGGACTCAATTTATTGATTGATTAAATATGTTAAGTCTAGGCCCATATGCCTTGTTTGGTTATGTGTGTTCTTATTTGTCCAAGTGAGATCCATTAAAATGTTTAGGCTTGTTAATTGGGCCTACGGGCCATATGTGACTTATGTGTTTAATTAGTTTGACTAAGTTAAATTAGTCAAAGGTCTTTAACCCACTAATGATAATTAATTTAATTAATTAAAGTTAAAAACCTAAGTAATTAATAATGTGATTATTATATGATACATGTTATTGAATAATGTGTATGCATAAGTATGACTACATGGCATGATGATTAACATGTACTTATGTGACATGATTTGATTAAGTATGATTTGGTTAATCATGTTGATTAACGTATGCTAATTAATTATTAATTAATTAATTAGAGTATTAATTATGTGATTAATTACTCATGATTAGATTAATTATCCAAGCTTAATGACATGCTATTATATGATCAATTGTTTATGGCTTAGCTAATAATGATTGTTAATTAATTAAACTTAACTAACTAAGTTATATGATGCTATAGGTGCTTAATTGCTTAAGTATATATGTTAAAACATGACATGATTAAAGTTATGACATGTATCTATGTGTTAATTGCATAAGACCATGTTTAGTAGGTAGTATTAAGTCATATTATATTATTAATATAGGTTAATGTATTGTTTGGTAGGAAAAATTATTAATACTGAAAGCCCTTTATTAGGTCCAAGTCCTGTATTATAATACAAAGGTAGACATACTAATAATACCACCACCCCCCTGGTATTATTTATGTTGAGTTCTACAGTAACTCGTACTAAATGTCAAAATGATAAAATTGTCCACCCTTCTTCATCTTCTTCCCCATCTTCTCTCTTCTACCTCTCATCTCACAGCAGATTTTCTGGCAACTATTCATCCCCTTCAATCCTGAGCTCAAAAGAGAAAACAGAAACAAACTCCCTGCGGCGGCCGTCGACGCCGCCGCTGCAGTGCTGCATCTCCTCCCACTCATTCTCACTCAAATCACACATCACATACCTACAAATTTCTCCAGAATTCATACACACTAACTTTTTCCCACCTCTCTCCATGCAGTTTATGTTCGCTTTCTTCCCATACAGTCCGTGCGATATGCACGGTGGCAGCCGCCGTCTGCTGTCAGGATTCGCCGCCTTCATCCCACCCCCACACTCGGAGGCTGGCTCTCTCCAGAAATTCCAACAGTAGGACCACGCACATTCTCCCTCCGCACTCCACCAGATCTGAATTTGAGACTGGGAATCTCGCCAGAGACGATGACAATCTTGAAGCCTTCGCCCGTCGCCATCATCGAGATGGCTCAAATCGACTGTGGCGGCGCCGGAGATGGAGAGGCAAGGTGGCGAGAGGAGCTTGTGACGGGGTTGGTGATGACAAAGCCGCCGTCGGGGCGGAGGAAACAGAGTAGGCCGGCGGCGGCGGCGACGAAGATGATGGGGTCTAATAGAGAACCATCTTGGTGGTGGAGGGAGCGCCGAGAGAGGGTCCTGTCACCGAGAGATGGCTACGGAGACGATGAAGCGGTGACCAGAGAGAGGGAGAACCGGCGGAGGGAGCGCCGAGAAAAGCGGCGCAGCAGTGGTCCGGAAGCCGAGAGAGAACCACTCGTCTCCCTCTGGGGGTGGAACTGCGGTAGCGGAGATAGGATTTGCGGTGCGGTGAAGATTAGGATGGATTAATGGAAGATAGTTGGAGCGAGAGAAAGTTTAGTGAGAGAGAGAGGGTGAGTTGCTAGCTTGCTGCGATTGTGAGAGAGAGTGGCTGAGAGGGCGGGTGAGAGAGATAAGAGGATATATATTTGTTGGGTTTGTTGTAATTTTAGAATTATGGTAGGGTTAGAATTGAAATTTATAAGCTAATATTGAGTTTAATATATTCTACCAAACAACAAATCTTGATAAAATTAATTTTTAGATTATCTACCAAACACCCAAATTATAATAAATAATCACATCAATCCATATTATTTATCTTTATATTATTAGTATATCTACCAAACATGGCCTAAGTATAGTATGAATGATTTACATGATGAACAATGTGACATGCATACTTATATGAATCACGATGAAGCATGACATGACATATCATGGCACGACGTGGTTTTCAAAATCAAGTTTTAATAACGTTCTAATACGCATGTTTTAAACAAAGGATCATAGATCCAATTTCTCTAAGTTAAAAACCTTAAAGCGATGCCTTGATATATTCTCAACTCCAAATGATAAAGACCAGGAATAGGTTAACCTTTATATTAATAGGATAATTAACCTTGATTAGTGTGATGCCTAAGTGTATAGATTGTCTTGTAGGAGACACCAAGTATTAGGGACGCAAGAGGATACTCCATACGACAAAGACAAGAGGTGGGCTCCTATTTTCAAACTGTGGGTTATAAGCCCCACGGAGGTAACATTTCGGGTTCATAAACCCTAACTGTTTTCTATGAAAAAGTGATACGCATGTTATAATATTTTATGCTCTCTACTCGTGTTTACCATTATGAATGAGCTTTATGCCAAATGTTATTACGATCGGTCTTGGAACCCGATCACCCCAAGGTAGTGCGCACAAGGTTTTTATGACGGTTCGGAGAGTGGGAGTGGCTCCCCACTCGAAGAACTGGGGAAGGTAACACGGTAGGCGAGTTAAATGCCGGCAAAATTATGATAAAATATTTTCGCATATGCATGGGATAAAATATTTTTTTTTCAAGTATCTCCCTTATATATGAATGTGAGCATATTATATCTTTAAAAATATTTTTGCAAAACGTTTTTCAAAAAGGGGCATGGATCTCACTGAGTACCAAAGTACTCAACCCAAAAATATTTTCTTTTCAAAACAGGTTGAGTGACGGACGAGATGGAGGTGTGTTGACATCGGAGATGTTTTAGATGACGATTATTTGGATCGTCATCTCCCCTTTCATTCAAATGTATGTTTGTATGTTTAATCCAAGTACAAATCCATTGACGTCTATCTTTCTTCAGGCTTCGACTAAACTGATCACAGTTAGTCTCAATCAACGCTTCCGTAGTGCGGGGCCAAAGTCCTCATACTTTGACTCCAAGACGATCAAACTAGGGTAATGAAGCAAGTTGACGAAGTTTCCTAAATTTTCTTGGAGCCAAGTCTTTTGTATTTCTATCTTTTTGTAAAGTCAACGGTTTATTATACGGTCCCAAGTAACAGTCCGGTTATCCGCATAGGCCGGGTAGCGGGTTGTTACATCATGGGCTAACGAGTCGAGTACCGTCATGCTCAAGCTTGACTCGTTTATCTAAATGAGCTTCTCAATAAATTATCGAGCGAGATTTCATTGAGTCGAATGCTGAATAGCTCGCTAGTAGCTTGACTCGTTTACATTTCTAGGCGCCAAAAATAATAAATTTTATTAATTAAAATTCAAAATTTGTAAATTTATAAATTAAAAACAACAAAAAGTACAAATTTTATTATTTAAAATTCAGAAAATACATAAATTAAAAACAACAAAAAAGATATAAATTAAAGAATTATTAAAATTACAGAAAATTTAAAACATATAGATTACTACAAGATTAAGATTCTTGTCTTTCAAGTGAAAATTAAGATAAATGGAGATGGAGAGAGCTTAGAATGCAGTTATATATAATAACTTTTGAATACTACTAAACAAATTAGTTGGTCGGTCTAGTGAGTAAGGACATTATATTTTTTCCCTAAAGGTCATGGGTTCAAACTCCCATACCTACATAAATTTTGTGGCTGAAAAAAAATGAAAAGTATTATAAATATAAATAAATTAATGTCATGCACAAATATAAATAAATTAAAATTAAATTTTAATTAATATTAAAAATTAACATACAATTAAGTGGAAAAGGGTATTATAGAAAAAATACTAATTATAATAATTATTGGAAAAAATTAAAAGACTGACAACTGTTGTCCAACACCTCTGCCTCCTGCTGCTGAACATTGTGGGTTAGAGAGATGACGACGTCCTTGTTCTTGTTCTTGTTCTTGTATTTGTTCATGTTGTTTTTTATGCCGATGCACTTGGTGATCTTGCACAACACGATATCTATTGTTTCTTGATTATGGTGTCATCAACGTAGGATCGTTCAACGTAGCATCATTGAGAGAGTAGTGACGGATGCATGATCCAATGACCTACTAAATCCTTGGGGTCGGAACAACATCTTCCAACATCCAATGATTTCCCCTGTGTCGGACCGCTTGATATAATTCGGACCCGTTTGCCCGGCCCACGTACCGCAACCCGCTATTACGGAAGCCCGCCTGTCCTTAGAGTTGATAAGATTGGTGAAAGATGTACGTAGATGTTTGGCGCCTTCAACCTTGGACTGCCACTGCCACTAGTAGGTTGATCCATCGGAGAAAACCTTCCACGGCTCTGCATGCGTCGTCGTCGTAAACCTTTCTGTCAGTGATGTCATCCCACGGATCCGCTATCCTCGAATACAGGAATCACCTAAGCAGCTCCTCACACACACACACACACTCTCTCTAGGTTTAATTTGTTGATCACGTGTTTCAGGTGAAACTGGGCACATATATACCATGTAGTTGCTTCGTATATATTTTTGGAAATATAATATCCAATTTTAGTAAAGGAATAGAATTATGAGAATTTTTATGTACACATGTGCCGAATCTAAGTGCAATGCAATCAAATTCTATATGTTTCCTAAAGAAAATAGTATATGATCCAAATTAGATATCAAAAATATTTATTAGTGCTTCACTTCGCGG
Source organism: Schizonepeta tenuifolia (assembly GCA_029490685.1). NCBI lineage: Eukaryota > Viridiplantae > Streptophyta > Magnoliopsida > Lamiales > Lamiaceae > Schizonepeta > Schizonepeta tenuifolia. The sequence continues at coordinate 58,508,970 of CM055960.1, forward strand.
GTAAACTATTCCAGCCCACGAAATATTTTTAAAACATATTTCAAAATTACGAGATCTAGTAAATTTTGTTTGTGTGGATTCTTATTTATTTATTGTCCTTTGAATGTATAGCTTTTGATATTTTAATGGATAATCTTTTTCTTATTTGTTGGCCTTATTTTGGGCTGCACACATTTTGTGCTCCCTCTAACGCGGCCGCACATCCTGCATAGAGACCGCACATATTGTATCCGTAAGAAAATTCATTTTCTCGACCTCGGATGTGCGCCCCCGACCTCGCCCACACATTTCCCACGTTTTTGAGTAGTTTGAAGATTTTGCCCTTTTTAATGTCTTTTTGCCTTCATTTCTTGTTCCCTATAAAATATGAGTCTTCCCCAATTGTAGAAAAACTTTCACTCTACTAAATAAATTTCAATTCCCCACATTTTCATTCTAGATTTTATGCTTTTAATTCAATTTCAAGACTTCTATTGGATGTTTTTCAAGGATTAATTGGAGATCTACCCTTGGGTTTAATATAATATCACTTTTATGGCTTTAATTTTCAATTCCTTAGCAATTGTTTTATTATGTCTAGCTAATCCTCTTAGTTGATTTTGGGGATTTGTGGAGACTCATTAATGTTGATTATTTTAATTCTTTAATTCTAATTACTTTCTCCTTTTTTATTGTGGTTTTGACTCTTAATTTGTGTGAGAATTATTGATCATTTTTCTTCATGCCAAGTGCTTGTGAAAATTCTTAATAGGTTTTTATGAGCATGGACATCAAAATTGCACCACATGCATGGTTTTGAGACTTAGTAGGTGATAAATTCATGTGTAGGAGCTCTTAATCTTCATGTGTTTTTGGGAGTTGATCTCTCGTCTTGAATCTTAACCGAGATAGTTGAGAGATTGATCTACTTTTTCTAGATTTCGAGAGAGGTTTAGTAAATATAGTGTGATTGCTCCTCAAGATTGAGATTAAATATGGTTATGTGAATTAAGAAGTTAATTTCATTATCATCTCGAATCGAAACAATTCCCTAGAATCAACGCTTGTTTATTATCATTCTATTTGTTTGGTTATTGCTTTATTTCTCTTGCATGCCCTTTAATTGTTAATTTCTTGTTACTAGTAATTGAAAACCAAATGACGCTCCCGTATAAAGCTTGAATAGTATGAACGTGTTTAAACTTTATTTTCACCTTATTTTCGATCAATAGTCCTTATGGATACGATACTCAATTATTACTACTACTACAATTGCCCATTTGAGTTGCGGTTTAATTGCTAAGTAATTTAGTGGTCAACTTTTTTGCGCCATTCCCGGGGACTATTTAGATTATAGTGTGAAAGCAATTTTAACACCAAGATTACTAGTTCAAGCATTGTTTTTCTATTTTTATACTCGTGTTCTAACTTTGATCCTAATTTACTCTTGTAGGCGAGATAGTGCATGATTACAACAAAAAATGGGGGAGAGCTTATTTCCTTAGACTTGGAGATCAAACTTACTCACAAACGAGTAAATTGGGATAAAAGAAAGAAACGAATGGAGGATTAAAAGCCTAATCCATTGCCAAGCTTGAACGACAAACGCAAGAATTGCATAGGAAAATTGAAGAGCAAAATGCTCAACGAAATCAACCATCTCCCCTTCTTTCAAACCAAATGTTTCAACCTTAAGTGAATCAATTCCAAGATGGGGGGTGGGGAGCTCGATGCAACGCTCATAATTTCAAGTTGAAACCAGGTTTGATGGTCCAAACCGAGCAATTTGGAGGAAGAGCAAATGAAGATGCCAACGCACACCTTAGTGTCTTTTTGGATGTTTGCGAGACAATCAAAATTCAAGGAGTATCTAATGATATCAATCGGTTGAGGTTATTTGGTTTCTTCTGGAGAGATAAGGCTAAGGCATGGTACAAGATACTTGATAGATCAGAGACCACTACATGGGAGCAATTGTGCCATCTTTTTTTTCACCAAGTATTTCCCGCCATCTAGAGCACAAAGGCTCATTTCGGGTATATCTCATTTTTTGCAAATGGGGGATTAGTTAATACACGAGGCATGAGAGCGATACAATGATATGTTAAGGCGTTTCCCTCAACATGGTTTCTCCCAAGAGCAACAAATTCTAAATTTCTACCATGGACTCACAACTCATACAAGAAAGGTCGTGAATGCTACCGCCGGGGGAGGTCTACCTAACTGGGGTTACGAGGAAGCTGTGAGAATTTTGGATGAAATGACCGCCAATAGTTGTCATTGACCCATGGGTAGGAATTCTACGAGAAAGGTGGCATCCATTTTCGATGATCGTTATGATGACTTAGTTGAGCAATTTGCAAAGCTTAAGAGAGATTATGAAGCCGAAAGAAAGAGTAAGATGGAGGTTAATTTGGTTCAACAACCTGAGGGTGTCAATTACATCAATCAAAGGAGTTATAACCATAATCAATCAAGCTATCCTTTAGGGAACCAAGCCTATAACTTCAATTTTAGGAATCCAAACTATGGCAACCCAAATAACGCCATTCAACCACCTCCCGAGTTCTCCGTTTCACATGGTGCTGTCAATGAGCCTAAGAAGCAAACCATGGAGGAAATGATGCAACAAATGATGGCTCAACAAAGTGTTATCATTGGGTAAATGGGTCAAAGGATCACCACTTTGGAGAGCACCGTCTTGGATTTGACAAAGCAAATGAAGATGTTGAATGGTCAAGTGAGTCAAATGACTAATCAAGTCGTCTCTCAACATAAACCGAGTCAATTTCCAAGCAACATGGAAGTCAACCTGAGAAATGAATGCAATGCAATTCATGTGATAAGTGTGGCTCCTTATCTAAGCAATTCGAAGGAGAATGTGGAGGATTAGGATGAAGAGTTTGAAGCGGAAAATCACTCTACTCAAGTGAAGGAACATCAAGAACCAATTAAGGAGCCTCGAGGATTGACAAAAGTGAAGATTGATGAGAAACTTGTCAAGTTCAGGGAAATGTTCGAAAAGGTAAACATAAATATGCCTTTATTTTATGCCTTAAGAGATATGTCTAGATATGCCAAATTCTTGAAGGATGTCTTATCCCGAAAGAAGAAGCTTAAGAAGCATATGAGACAATCAACTTGTCGGAGGAGTGTAGTGCAATTTTGCAAAGGAAGCTTCTCTTGAAGCAAAAAGATCCGGGGAGCTTCACAATCCCATGTGAGATTGGAGGGCATACATTCGAAGGAGTATTGTGTGACTTGGGGAAGAGTGTTAATTTGACGCCTCTCTCAATTTTCAATTGTTTGGAAATAGGGACTATCAAGCCAACCTCAATTGCTTTACAATTAGCGGATCGCCCGTGAAGCATCCCAAGGGACTGGTTGAGGATCTCCTCGTAAAGATTGAAAAGTTCGTATTTTCGGGCGATTTTGTTGTGTTTGTGTAACATCCCGGATTTTCCAAATAGAGTATTAAATAAGTTAACACTCCTAAATATATTAAAAATATTTTCACAGCAAAAAAAGTCTTTTATCTTTTTATGAAAATAGACATATCATGTTTATAGTCGTTGTGTAGAGTATTTTATTTCGAGTCTATAGACGCTAAGTTTGCTCAAAAAAGATTTCGCATAAAAAAGTTATGCACGTTTAAAGGTTTTAAAACGTAAGTTGCTGCACAGCTGCTTTTGCCTCGCAGCTGCTTCCGCATTGCAGCAGCTTACTGCACAGCAGCTTTCGCCTCGCAGCAGCTTACTGCTCAGCAGCTTCTGCTTTGCAGCTGCTTCTGCACTGCAGCAGCTTCCGCCTCGCAGCAGCTTACTGCTCAGCTGCTTCCGCATCGCAGTAGCTTACTGCACAGCTGCTTGCTTCTTCCTATAAATACGCGCTTAAGATTTTCATTTTCATCGTTCAACTTTCTATTCTCTCTCATTTATCTTACAACATAAGCTCATCGTATCTGCTTGTGTGATCATGATGTCTTGATGTTACGGTCAGCATTGGTATTTTCAATCAGGTGGGTAATCTTTTCGAAAACTATGTTTGAGTTATTAAACTCTAGAATAACATAAAAGTGCATGCAGTTATCCATAAAATGTTTTCATGTGCGTTCCATGTGATATACTCTAGTTAATCGATCGAGATATTTAGTGAGTACACAGGTACTAGCTAAGTATTGTGCGCACCACGTTGTAATGCAATGGGTTGATCTCCATTTGTATTGTAGCTAGCAGTCTTGAGCTAAGGCTCCTGGCCTATGTTGATGTTGACTGTGTTACTCCACGGACTCTGTCTTGGGTACAAGTCAAATAGACTATGGTAACCATAGCTATGGTGCCTAGTCTGAGTATAAGGATCGAACGTCACATCATGCATCAAAAATATGTTTTGTATGGTCAGGGGTGGATTTCTGTTTTAAAACCCTCTGATGCATACCATGTTACATGGATAAACTGCTAAGATTCCAAAGTATTTTTTCAAAATGGCACATGCCCACTGAGTACACTAATACTCAGCCCAAAATCTTTGCAAAATATTTTCAGGTTGGGAGGCAGGTGATGGGACGCGAGGCTGAGGAAGAGGTTGTTGTTGTTGTTGTATATGTTTGTGTGCTTCCGCTATGTTATTTAATTGTGCAACTCTGAATATGTCTCAATGTGTTATTTATTACTTTTATGGAGAGTGCCTTGTGATCAGCTTCTCTTGGACGCTCGAATTCCCACTCCCTCATGATATCATCATTTGGTGAAGTGGATGGTCAACTCCTTTTGTTATGCTAGACACAGGTTTACCTCATATTTTGTTTTAATGAGTGTAGCGCGGTTTGGTCGCCTCACTTCATTAAATTTGTGAATAAATGGTTATATGTGCAAAAAAGTAAGCCCCTTTCTTTCCCACCTCTCTATTTCCCTCTATCGCGTCTCGGTTTATGGGAATCGGGATGTGACAGTTTGACATGCCCAAGGACAAGAATATTCCTCTAATTCTTGATCGTCCATTCTTGGCCACCGGTCGTTCCTTAATTGATGTTGAAGATGGAGAGTGGACATTTAGAGTCAATGATGAGAAGATGACAATTTCCATCTAAAATGCAATGAAGAAGTCGGAAGAGCGAAATGGTGAAGAGTACAACTATATCGATTGCTTTGAAGCTTGTGGAGAAAGTTTGCCCTTGTAATATGAAGATCCTTTAGAGCATATTTCCATGAAGGGTCTTCCTCTTGAGTTGGTTATTTGCTTGGATATCAACAAATTGGAGAAAAGAAGAACTAATGGAGTGGACAAGGCGAAAGATGCTCCAACTTTGGCCAATCTACTTTCAAATGGGAATGGAATCCACCACCCGAACATTCACAATTTCTTTGAAGATATGAGGTATCGTCGAGCTCTAGACGTTAAACGAAACGCTTGTTGGGAGGCAACCCAATTGTTTTATTTGCTTATAGTTTGTGTATCATGATACACACATCTTGCTTCTTTTTCCCTCCAAACTTATTTTCGAGATTTATGCTCTTGAATAAGTTTGGTGGAGGGGGGTGAGATAAGATATGTGTCTCACTTTTATAGCTTTATTTTGTTTGAATTTGTTTGTAGTTTTTTCGAGTTTTTGTTGTGTAATAATGCTTAGTTTAAGATTGTTGATGAGGCTTATGATGAAAATGATATTTTGATTTGAGAAAATGATTGCTTGTGGATATTGCATAGATTGTGAATCTGTGATTGGTATTCTCTCATGTTTGATCTTTTTGAGTTTAATTCAAAAATAACCTTGTGAGGAATTGGGCCTTTATGACCTTGTTGTGGTTAGCTTTCATTCTTAAGTGAGTTTATATTCAATCATGTATGATTGTTCTCTGGAACTTGCAATGGTTTCTTCCTTGAGATTGGATTTTGTGCTTTTGATTTAGAAATGATCTAAGACCTTTTTTCTTAAATTTAATTTGTCCAAACACTTGTCCAAATGCACATAAAAATCTTTGTTCGCCCCTTTGAGCCTTTTGCATTTTCTTTGAATTTGCCTTGGTTGGGTTTATTTTATTGAGAAAGTTCGGTAAAGTTGTTTGTAAGTTTGGAAGTGAAGAGAGAAAAATGTGTTGAACTTGGTTTGTTGGTATAAAAATGCTTCTATATAGCATAAGCTCTTAAAATTAAAAGAAAGTTTGAGTATGGTTGGCTTTTAAAAGATAAGCAAAGAATAAGAAAAAAAAAAATGAAGTGATAAAAGAGCATAAGCAAGTAGTGAAACTTGATTTTGGAAGTTTAACAATTTGGGTTTGATACGAGCTTTATTGATTGAAAGCTTTGGTGGAAATTGTGTTTTTGAATGGAATGTTGGAGTTTTGGGTGAAGTGTGATTCGTTTGGGAAAATTATTAAGTCACTTAGCCAAAAATATCCTACCTAACCAAAGTCTCTTCCTTACAATCCAATTAAGTCCTTGTTGATCTTTATTTGAAGCACTTAAGCTATGGAGAGGTAAGACGAGTTGCAAACTTATTGTAGAATGCATGTTATGATTTGAATTAAGAGCATACACTTCTCATTTTGCATTCTTGAGAGTGAGAGCTTATAATGTTGATATATTCTTTTTGGTGAGGATGATAACTTGAAAAGATTGAATGTTTGAGAATATTGAGATTTTTGAAGCATGAATTGTAAATTTTCACTTGTAGTTGTGTTTTGGAAAATTTCTGAAGCCATTATTCATCAACTTCTCGTTTTTAGCATGCTTATCGTTGTGTCTTTCTTTTTGTTCTTGTTCGAAGACGAACAAGTGTGTAAATTTGGGGGACTTGTCATCAGTGTCCGTCGTCCTGCCACTCCTATGATCGACTGAAAGAATTGAAGTTTTTTTCTTTTTTTTTTCTTGAGAATATTCTTCTCATTTTTTTAAGAAAAATTGAATTTAATCGAATAATAAATATTTTCTAACTGGTATTATATGTTTTTCCATAAATTTAATATCACAATCTTTAAGGCAAGCGAATATTATTAAAGATTCTCTCAAAAAGATATTGCTGTAAAAGATAAATATAGAGGAAAATGTGTTGAGATTAAGCCCATTAACCCAATCGAAACGCACTTCAACCCAAACTCAACTAGTTCGGGCCCAAACAACTACTTTATTTTTATTCTAATAGAATCAACAAATTGCAAGCGTTTTTATTCAAACTAGCGTATAACTCGTCGATAATCGACGGGAAATTATTATTTAATAAAATTTAATTTGAGATGGCATAAGAAAAATATTGTTTGTTACTCTAATCTACTAAACTCATTTAGAATTTATATATATTTGAACACATCTCAAATTGATTAAAAAATTAATTGTGCTAACCTCATTTTGAGTAAGTTAAATTTGAACGTATCTCAAATTCAAGTAAGTTAAGTTTGCTACATATTTTCGTTCCAAAGTCATATAGTAATACGCGTTCAAAAATTAAATTTAATTAACATCCATTTTTATAGATAATTCTCAAATATCTTATTCTACTCAAAATTGATGTGGGACAAAAGCATATATTTGCCTCTCAAAGAGATTATCCCACATCAATTTTGTATGTAAATTGTGGCAGATAATTTTGAAGTCAAATATCTCTTTATCCCATATTAATTTTAGAATAGCTTTTTTTTTTAAATATTGTCTATAAGAATAAATATGACGCTAAATATCCTACATTAAGAGATTAACATAATTTTTGTTTTCAAAAAAATAAGTTGAACCGAAGGTTAAAAATCGGCCTGTCTACCCCCAAAATTTTGGAACGGAATTGGCTCGTCGACAATTTTGTTGGGCACCTCTAGTATAGAGAGCACAATATAGGACTTCAAATTAAGGGGACTTGTATGCTTTTTTGTATTAATAATAAATATATATTAAGATTTATTTTTGGCGTTATGAATAAGAATATATTTAGTGTGTTTAATATAATTGGAAATGGAACTAAAAAAATTCAACAAATAAATGTTATTGTTGCATATGTTATTCTTCTAAAAGACTCGTTTTTGTAATGTATTTATAGGTTTTTCAATATGTGGATTTTTATTAAAAAAGCGATTTGGGTCAGCAGACTGAATTATAGTATTTAAATTCTATGCTTAATAATTCAAAAAATTGGTGAATTTAAATTAATAGGAATAGAGGGATTTGGGGGGTGCTACAAAGAATTTTGTGCAAAGCTAGAATCGTGAAAAATTGTTGTAAATTAATTAAAATGTGTGTAAAGTGTTACCCATTCGTCCATTATTATCATTTCGAGTCCTTCTATCGTTCTTTCTCAACCCAAAGACGCAAGATCCTCGCAGTTATAGTTTGGTTCCTTGTTTTCCGATTCACAAGATTCAAGTGGAAAATCGACATCTCCTTTGTTTAAAGAATAAGATAAACATAAATTAGTTATAGATAATGCTGAGATACCAATATTCCGGACAAGAGAAAGAAGAAAAGATCAAAGTTGCAACAGGATTAAATCAGGCTCTCTCGATTGAGAAGCTAAAAAATTATTGAAAACAAACAGTAATATGCATCTTAAACTATTAATAACCCTAAATCTAACAAACCGTCTACAACGCAGATGCAAATTTATAGAATTTGAATCAATTGCAATCAATTTGACTTCAATGTCACAAACTAAAAAGATAAAACTTTCGAAACTACATCAAACAACATTATTAATTAAAAAAAAACTCATCGCATACAAATTAATAGAATTTGATTGCAATCAATACTACATCAAACAAAAGCTCACGACCAAGGATCTATTGTCCAAGTTGTCCACCACATACAAATTTATAGAATTTGATTGCAAAACAAAATTTTAAAAAAAAATATTATCGCATAAATAGAATTTGATTGCAATCAATTAATGATACTACATCAAACAAAAGCTCACAATCAAGGATCTGTCCAACTTGTCCACAGCATACAAATTTATAGAATTTGATTGCAATCAATACTACATCAAACAAAATTATTAAAAAATATGAACAATACATGAAACAAAAGGTAAGGGGTTCTATCAAAGAGAAGCTCACGGTTGTCCAAGAGAATTAAAATAATGCGACTAACAAATAAGCTTAGGGTAAACGTCACATGGTGAAGTAGAAGAATATATAAGAATGTCAGCTGCTAAAAAGCTAATCGTAAATTATAAATATAAAACCTTAAATGTGAATTAATATAAAAATAAAGAATATAAATATGTTAAATATTAATTTTTAATTCAAAAAATTTGAGAATTTAGATGAATAGGAATGGAGGATTAAGAGGGGTGCCACATTGGATTTTTTCAAAGTAAAAATGATTTTTCTTTTAATAAAATTATTAAATAGTATTAATATGTGATAGATTAAAAAAATATTATTTGTTAATTATTTTAGCGTTAAATAATTCGATTATGCAATCTACTAAACTCGCTTAGAATTTATATCCCTCGAACACATCTCAAATTCAATTAAAAAGTAATTTTACCACATGTTTACGTCTCAAACCCATATAGTTATGTTTGTTAAAAATTATAACTAATATATTCTCATTACTTTCGATAATTGTTAAAGCTCTGTTCTTCTACAAAACCGATGTGGGCAAAAATATATTTATCTCTCAAAGAAAAATGACTCTTAAGCTGAGTTTTTTAATTTTTTATGAAGAAAAAGAGGCAAGGGAAGGAGCGGATAGTGAGAGAGAGAGAAGAGATATATAGATAGCGAATAATACAACAGATGTTAAGAGTGTCTATAATATGAAAGTGACCCTAAATACCCCACATTATGAATTCAACACAAGGTTAAGAAAAAAAATAAGTTAAACCACCGCTTCACAATCATCCCGTCTACCCCGACGGTTCCGATCTGGAACCGGCCTATTGACTACAATACTGATTTTAAATTATATAAATAATCATCTTCCAAATATATGGACAAAAAAATTAATGATGACATTTATTTTCTTTTTACCTGAAATTAATATTTAATTATATAAATAACTATATTTCAAAAATATTCACACAATATTTAATAAATAAAAATTTAATTATAAATTGTAGTATTATATAAATAATCATCTTCCAAATATATTCATAGAAAAATAAATGACGACATTCGTTTTCTTTTTTACCAACTTCGAGAATAACTTTTATAACTGAGAATAGAACTTCAAGAATTGTTTCACTATATACTTGGTAGTTTTTTCCTCTTTACAAAACTTTATGCGGAATAATTGTGATTCATAAAATTATTTAGTCAATGATATAAGATAAAAGTTGACCATAAATATTCTTAATTTTATGAGTTAAAAATTATATAATATATTAAAAAAAAAAAAGTTGTCCCCCAAATACATAATTGGTCCATCTATGCGCACGATTATTGGTCGGAATTGACTCGTTGATAAATCGTTAGTAATTTTTCTGCCAATTTTCCTACATATTCTACGTTTTCCAACGGAGACGATTAATCAAACAATTTGAGATAATGTGTTTAGCATTATTCAAACTTGTTGAAATTTATATACTCGTACTTGTTTAAAATCCGATTAAAAAATTAGTCATTCGTGTTCCTTTCTGAAAAAAAAAATCCGTATATTAGTCTACCGCCACAGTTCTGCGTCGGAAGTGGCCCGTTGACCACGACTCTGATTTATAAGTGCGTAATTTATAAAATCTATTTAGAATTTATATAGATCCAAAAATGTAATAAAAATAATGATTGTATTATTCGTTATCGTCCTTAATCGTATAGTAATCTTCGTTAATTAAAATTATAAATTATGCAAAGCTGGAAACCCACTCTTCCACTCTGAATTTTCCGCACAGCACCACTCTTCCAGCTGAGTTTTCTTACTCAGTTGTGATTCCAGCTGAGTCATCTTACTCAGTTGTGGTATTTTTTCAGGGGGTTGATTTTAAAATTCCTATCTGGTGTATTCCCCCCCCCCCCCCATACACCAGAACTCATATCGGGACCATCAAGTGGTATCAGAGTGGTGGTTCACAAGACCGTTGTCTCTGTTTCACGAGGTGTGAATCGAGATGTTTTTCTTCAGTGGTCAACTGAATAGATCTTTTTCACGCTAGTGCATTTCTGCTTGCATTTGTCGTCTGTTTGTTGTGTGCAGATGGATGTTAAAGACAAGATTGTTGTCATGTTCTCGGTTGTGAACTATACATCCTGGAAAACTCGGATGAAGAAGATTCTACTGTCCAAGCATCATCGAATGCAACAAGTGATTACATCCGAACCGATCACCATCATGGAAAAAGTCATTCGCACTCCTACAAATCCCAATGATGGGGATGCAACTGAGGTGATATTCGAGAAGAAGCCAGAAGATTTTACTCCTGAGGAAGCAAAAGTGAGTCAGCTGGATATCTGGGCTCAGAGCACTATCATGTCCACAGTTGAACAAGACTATCTTCCATGGATAGAAGAGTGCAACACAGCTAAGGAAATGTGGGACATTCTGACATCTCTTAGTGAAGGGAGTGACGAAACCAAGGAGAACATGCTTGTCAAGATTTTGACAATTTCTGTCTAAAAGTCGATGAAACCATTGATCAGTTGGAGCTTCGGTTCATGGATATCATCCGAAGGATTCAGTCTATCCGACGAGGAAAATATACTTTGAGAGAGATCAATCTCAAAGTATTACAAGCCCTACCAGCTGAGTGGGACACCTTCACCAACATTCATGAAAGCCGAGCTGATCTTGGAGAGATGGGAACGGACAGACTGTTCTCAATTCTGAAAGGAAACGAGTACAAGGTGAACCGACGAAGATCAACTCAATCCTCGGTGCAGACGAGTCGACAAGAGGATGTTGGTTCCGGAACAAAGACAGTAGCACTTCGAGCCGACTATTCCAAGCCGCGAACATCAAGGGCAATAAGATCTGCGGACACAGCTTCGAAGGAGCCGAGCAGAGAAGAGCTGCAACAGAGTATTACCGCCTTGTCAAAGAAGCTGGCTGACATGGATACTCGGTTCGGAAAATACAAGCGGTTCTATAAATCCAACCGAACTCGAGATAACTCAAAGCCTGTGAACAACGGTTGCTTTGAATGCGGCAAAGAGTGACACTTCAAAGTTGATTGTCCAGATCTTTCGAAGAAAGATAGAGATGCGTTGAGGGCCAAGCAAAATGCAAAGAACAAGGCCATGGTTGCAGAAGAAGCAGCTGATGACATGGACATCTTCACCGACACCGAAGATGAGGATGAGCTGACTTTCACCAACAACGCTATCGGACAGGATCAATGTCTCATGGCATTTGGAACCGACCAGGATAATGCTGAGGTACATTCTAGTCCAGTTAATTTAAATTCTTCCAATGCTACTAACATGCAGGAAACATTAGATGAAGAGTTGGAACCCTCTTGGGGTGACTTCCTAGAACTCAGTGAGGAATTGCGTCAGCAATCGGTTGAGTTTAAGAATCTTCAAGAACAGTTTGCCAGACTTGAAGAATCCTTAACCGAAAAGGATGATCTGATCAAAAATCAAATCGAAGAGATTGATGATCTCAAAAGTCAACTGAATGTTGCCAACCAAACTAAGGGTCCAACCAATGAGGATTTGAAGGAGCAGATCAAAGAGCAGCATGAGTAGTGGAACAAGCAAGAGGCACAGATCGACCAGCTGATGAAGATGTCAGACGCACAGACCGAGCATATAGCTGTTCTTCTCAAGGATCTACAAACTGAGAAGGACAACCTGATAAAGCTATATCAATCATCCAAAATCATCGAGAATCTCATTAGTTATCGACGACAAATGGATGACGTGTCTGGACTCGGCTACGACATGGTCAAGGATACTGGAATTCCACCCGCAACCCTTATCAAGGTTGTGGATGTCACGGTTGCCAAACCAAATACTGTTGAGTCTGCAACTCCCTAACTTAATCCAACCTCCACGTCACAGCAAGTATCTACAGCACAACCTGCTAAGGGAACTGCAGATGAGAAAGGAAAAGGAGCTGTGGTTGGAGAATTGAAGAATCCATCGGTTGGGATAACAACCGAAGGGGAATGTTCCAGGACTCAGAAGAGGAACCAGAGACATCGGAGATATAATCAGAACCGACCTCAGAAGGGATGGAATCAACAGAACCAACAAGGATTCAATCATCAGAATCAACATCGGTTCCATCATCAGAACAACCAGAGGTTCCATCAGAGTCAACCAATGTGGAACAGTTCCAACAGCTACGGATATTCATGCCAGAACATGAATCAACAACTGGGCATGAACAGCTGTCGTCAACAGCCAGGAAAATGGAATCAGACTCAGCCACAAAGATTCCAAAATGGCGTTCGACCTCATCTGCAAAACCAAAAGGGTCAGAAACGTCAACAATACAGGGGGAACGCCTCTCCTCCTAAAGCCCACGATGGGAGAAATCAATCTCCTCCCAAGAAACAAAACGTCAATAATAACAACAAGCCTAAGGATGACCGAGGTGTTGTTATAGTTGATGGAGAAGGAAAGATAATTTGGAATGACAAATCTATCCGAATCTACAGGGAAAAATGACCCACAGTTCAAGGGGCAACTGGTTCTAACCCTCCAGGACCCAACTAAAATTGGGGACCTAAGCGTGTTTCTCTGTGCAGGAGTAGGAGGAACAGCTGAGGAAGAATAAAGCATCACATACCATGTGGGTAATGGACAGTAGATGCTCGAAACACATGACAAATCTGAGGGATTTGCTTGGGAGTTTCGTGGAGAAGGAAGGACCAACTGTTACCTTTGGTGACAACTCAAAAGGTCACACCAAAGGCTACGGTACCCTTGAAACCAATCACGTATCTATTTCCAATATTTCATATGTTGATGGATTGAATCATAACTTGCTCTCCATCAGCCAATTCTGTGATAATGGTTTCTCTGTCAAGTTTGATGCGTAGGGCTGCAGGGTCAAAAATGTCAGAACAAAGCAAGTCATATTGTTGGAAAATCGATCCCCAACCGGGAATGTCTACTATGCAGATTGGAATAGTAGTCCTCCTGAAACTTGTCTTTTATCGAAAAGCAGTTCAGATGTGAGCTGGCTGTGGCACAAAAGGCTCAACCATCAGAATTTCAAGACAATGAACCGCCTTGTGAGACAGGAACATGCAAAGGGTATTCCGAACCATGTGTTTTCACCAGCACATATTTGCAGTGCGTGTCAGCTGGGAAAGCTCGCTAGATCCTTCTTTCGGTTGAAAACGATTCCATCAACCGACCGAGTATTGCAGCTGATCCATATGGATCTCTTCGGGCCTGTTACTCCCAAGAGCATGAATGGTAACGAATATACACTTGTTGTTACTGATGATTTCTCTAGGTACACGTGGACCATTTTCATGCATCACAAGAGTGAAACCCAAGATGAGCTACCCAAGCTGATAGATCGGATATCTAACCAACAAGAGATGAAAATCATTTCTATCCGATCAGACCGTGGAACCGAGTTCCTCAATGAAACCATCATCGAATACTGCGAGAAGCACGGAATTACTCATCAAACATCGGCTGCTCGTACTCCTCAACAGAATGGAGTAGCCGAGCGAAGAAACCGAACACTGAAGGATGCTGCTACATCCATGTTGACAAGCTCAGCTCTACCAAAGAGATTTTGGGCCAAGGCAATCAACACAGCATGCTACACTCAGAACCGGTCTCTTCTGACCAAGCGGTTGGGAAAGACTCCATATGAACTATGGAGACGCAAGAAGCCTGAAATTTCATATTTTCGCGTTTTTGGTTCTAAGTGTTATATTCACAACAATGGGAAGACTCAGTTAAAAACTTTTGACGCCAAGGCCTCGAAGGACATATTTCTCGGATATGCCTCTCGGATCAAGGCTTATAGAGTTTTTAACAACAGTTCTCGTGTTGTGGAGATAACACCTCATGTTAGTTTTGATGAATCTACTTTTGAGTGCAGGGAACAGGCTAAAGAACAACAAGTAGATCCACATGTTCCACCAGCTCTCACCAGATCGCAGGTTCTAAGGCAGAAGAATCTGGCTGAACCGTTGATATGGGCAACCGAGGATGATGATCCTTGTTCCTCTAAAGATGAATGTGAAGACCCCAGCTCATCTCAAGGGGGAACTTCAGCTGATGTTATTCCAACTGCATCAGCATTCGAAGCCCAACCTAGCCCGGTTCGAGATATTATCCATGTTGAGGATCCAGGCTCAACAGCAGATAAATCACCAGTTCTAAAGATCCCAGCATCTCCCACGGCTCAGGTTATCCCATCCTTTGAAATCACGGAACCGCCACTGATGGAAGAAGAAGGAAGACGCAACAAGAGATGGTATGAAGATTATTCCAAGGACAACATCATCGGAGATCCAGCCAAAGGTGTGCGTACTAGGAGCAGAGTTGCAAATCCAGATTCAACTGAGAAAGATTCCAGCACTTACGCCCAATATGCTGAGGAGTTGACAGTTCTTGAGGAGTTCGAGCAAGCCGGAGATGTTGCCATGATTTCATGTTTCGTTGCTGATGTGCCAGAGCCGAAGCATGTTATGGAAGCTCTCAACTGTGTTCATTGGACAACAACCATGCAAGAAGAGCTGAATGAATTTCTACGCAACTGTGTATGGGAGTTGGTAGAAAGACCAAATGGTGTTAAAGTCATTGGATTAAAGTGGATTTTCAAGAACAAGAGAGACGCCATTGGATTCATTGTGAGAAACAAAGAAAGGTTGGTAGCTCAGGGATATTGCCAACAAGAAGGAATTAATTTCGAGGATTCCTTCGAACCAGTTGCAAAGTTGGAAGCCATCCGAATATTTCTAGCCTATGCCGCATTTCACAAATTCAAGGTTTATCAGATGGATGTGAAGTATGCTTTCCTCAACGGTGATATTAAGGAAGATATTTATGTTGAACAGCCTCCCGGTTTTGAGACTGGTGATGGAAGAGTGTATAAGTTGAAGAAAGCAATCTATGGATTGAAGCAAGCACCTAGGGCTTGGTATGACACTCTCTGTGGTTTTCTTCTGAACTCAGGGTTTAAAAGAGGGTCAGTTGACAAAACACTGTTCACCATAAAAGTTGGAGAAGACATACTTGTTGTGCAAATCTATGTCGACGACATCATATTCGGTTCCAAGTCGGAGGAGCTGTGCGAGAAATTCTCAACTCTCATGAAGGAGAAATTTGAGATGTCGATGATGGGTGAGATGAATTATTTTCTTGGGCTACAAGTGAAGCAGTCATCAAAAGGGATTTTGATTAATCAGTCCAAATATACAAAGGAGCTTATCGCAAAGTTCGGTTTGCAGACAAGTAAAACCACAAGGATCCCGATGAATACTAACTGGAAGATTGAGCCCGAATCTGAGGGAAACCCCATGGATGCCAGTAAGTATAGAGGGATTATTGGTTCTTTGCTATATCTAACCGCCAGTCGGCCAAATATATCTTACGCGGTTGGAGTGTGTGCTCGGTTCCAAGTTCAGCCGAGGGAAGCACACATGTTGGCAGCAAAGAACATCATTAAGTATCTGAAGGGTACTGTTAATGTTGGGTTGTGGTACCCAACTGATGACAATATCCAACTGTCCGGATACTCAGATGCGGATCTAGCCGGAGATCGGTTGGATAGGAAGTCCACATCTGGACATTGTCAGTTCATGGAAAGCAAGCTAGTTTCATGATTTTCCAAGAAACAAGCATGCGTTGCCACTTCTACAACCGAGTCAGAGTATATGGCTGCCGGTAGTTGTTGCATGCAAGTGTTGTGGCTCAAGCAACAGCTGAGAGATTATGAAGTAGCAACTGGACAGGTTCCCATCCATTGTGATAGCTCAAGTGCCATTGCTATCTCTTTGAATCCTGTTCACCATTCTCGGACGAAGCACATTGACATCCGACATCATTTTATCCGAGATCATATTGAGAATAAGGATGTATCTGTGGAGAAGATTCCAACTGAGATTCAGAGAGCAGATATCTTCACCAAACCTCTAGCCGAAGCACGATTCAAGATGTTATGCGATCTCCTTGGATTGTTGGATCCATCAGATGAGGAATCAGCCGAGGTGAAGAGACAGATATCCATCTAAGGGGGAAGCTCAGATGAAGGGGGAATCTCAGATGCGGACCGCCATCCGAAGACATCAGACGTCAGCTGAACAGATGAACTCGAGTCAACTGATGGCATGCCGCAACATTGGAACGCAGTTGATTCCGACATCAGCTGGCATGTATCATTTATGGCTGCAGGCGTTTAGGTCTTAAATGTGAATGTTTCAAATAAATTCAAATATTCCCGAGCATGTCAGATAGATGAAAATAGCCATCATAGTGCATTTAATGTAAAGTACGGCTGAACATCAATAGCCTTACTTTATAGTGCGACTGGGCTGACACAAAAACAATTCACCTTCTCACGCGCGCATGTTGGAACTCGGAATGTGACGTCAAGTCAGAGTTAGTCAACAGTCGCGAGATCTCAGCGTTGATGGATTCGCGCCATTCATTCTTGGCCATCAATTTCAAACGACCCACTAACCTATAAAAGGCGGAAAATCAGGATGTGATTTATTACCTTCTTTACTTGTGTTTATCTGAGTAACTGTTCATCTTCGTCTCTGATTATGTATCACCATTTTCGGCTAAGTTCTTCTTTTCTTCTCTCTATATATAAACCTCTCTGGAATACAAAATGGCACCGAAAGCTTCATCTCAAGGAAAGAAGATGGCATCATCAGGACCAACTCTTGTCCCTTCGTCGTACGAGGAATCTTATGATATGATGATATCTAGAATCCACTTCGAGCAGATTCTATCAAAAGAAGCACTGGACTCACCTGTGTTATCCTCTCTCGCCGATCTTCTCAGGGATAATCGTCTTCTTGAGTGGGCGACGCTCTTTCCTACCCACTTACTCAGGCAACAGGTCAGAGAATTTTACATGAACCTGCAACATGAACAGAGAGTAGGCCTCGTTTCAGAAATCTCATGTCGACAGTGCGACGTCCCTGCCAGAACTATCCGCCGTGTCACCTTCCACCTACCGGTTTCCGAGATGCTACGCTCCATCATTCCACCGAATCTGACTACCACGGACACCGTCGAGAACATCACAGATGCAGATGCAGATCTATTTCTTGAGAATGCTCTTATCACTGCAGAAAGATTGAGGAGCAACATGCAGCGAACAAAGTTGAAACCCGAGCATCGACTTCTGTTCGATGTTATATCCAAGGTTATCTTTGGATACAGCGGAGCTTTTGGAGATATCAGCCGACCCAAGCTCAAGCAGCTGATAGCTTTGGAGCACAAGCACAACATCAACTGGTTCAAGTACTTCGAACACCAGTTGACAATGGAGAAGCAGAAGATTTCAGAAACTATAAATGATTCCGGGGAAAAGTTGTTGAGTGTTAAGGGAACTCTCAACTTTGGAGTCAAAATCTCTGCCCTGATACTTCTCGCCACGAAGGATCAGAACATGGTGTGGGAAGACAGTGAGGAGACACCAGTTAAAAGGCAGATGTTGTTTCCAACAGCCAAGAAAGCTCTTGATGTAATTCGGAGTGTCTACACTCCAAAAGACAAAAGGGAAGCTGTGAAAT
Source organism: Schizonepeta tenuifolia (assembly GCA_029490685.1). Lineage (NCBI taxonomy): Eukaryota > Viridiplantae > Streptophyta > Magnoliopsida > Lamiales > Lamiaceae > Schizonepeta > Schizonepeta tenuifolia. Next base: position 58,527,532 of record CM055960.1, read on the forward strand.
CAGTTGTGGAGAAAGATACAGCTGAGGAGCTGCCTCCAGCTGTCGGCTACTCTTCCAAATTGACAGCTGCACGCCGACTCAGAGATGAGTCAGATAAGGATCAAGAGGAAGAGCCGCGTAAGAAGAAGTTGAAGGTTCGTATCAAAAAGTCAGTTGCAAAACCAGCTGAGGAGGTACCATCTGAGTCGAGTCACTCGGTTGACGAGGCTACTTTCGAAATTGTTCCTCGCGAAAGTGGAACAAGGAAGGAGAGGTCTCCCCATCAAGATGGGATAGAAGGGGTGGAAACCGATCCGGAAGATGAGCCGAACATGTCCTCGGATGCAGCTTCTTCATTCAAGGAATCCGAAGATGTTCCATCCTCTCCCATGGCAGGAGCTGATGCCGTACAGCACAGAGAGGTTCTCACAACTGACCATCAGTCAGAAATTCCGAGCTCCCCACTCGATGCCAACATTACGACCCAGTCAGAAATTCCGAGCTCTCCACTCGATGCCAACATTGCGACCTCTTCTTTGGCCAATGTTGAGGAAACTCTTGAACTTATTCCCTTTGAAAATCTCTCTCCTTCCCCATTGACGAAGAAGCTGATCGTTGAGCTGTCACGCTGGAACATGAAGGCAAGTTGGCATATTGCTTTCAGAAGTTGATTGGTATGTTCCTCGAGGCGCGCGACATGCCCACCTTTGCCACGCTCGGAACTGAGTTGTTGTATCAATTCAACATCATTTTCAACCATTGGTATGTCAAGGAAGATACCATCCGGATACACAGCTGGAACCAGCTCAAGGCAGATGAGTCGCGTCTGAGGGAATACTTCAATTATACCAACCTCGAGGTTGCGTACAACAACAAGATCGCACTTCTGACTCACCGTCTGGATATCAGCAAGGCAGAAGCAAGAGACACAAGGGAGTTGACAGCAGATCGAGAACTTGTCACCTTCCTTGACAACATGATGGCCAAGTCTGCTGAATTCGTAGATGATCTTGACGCAGCCGCAACAGCAGTAGGAGGAAGAAGAACTACAACAGTACCTGGCCAATCGCCAAGTCATGGTTGCTGTTGAACAGCCAGCACCATCTGAACAACCAGCACCAGCTGAACAGCCAGCACCATCTGATCAGCCAACACCCTCCTCAGATGAAATATGCGAGCTGATCACTAAGAGAGGTAATCAGCTGAAGAAGGAGATGATAGCCACCATTCAGCTCAACCGCGAAGAACAGCAGAGGATGATAGAAGCTCAGGATGAGAAACATAGAAAGCTACTGGAAGAACATGATGCGATGAAGATGAAGCTGGATGACTTCTCAACATCCACCAGCAAAGACATCAATGACCTGAAGACAACAGTTCTTGGAATCAGATCAGACCTGAACGTGTTCAAGTCCATCTCAGAATCCAATCTTGCAAAATCTCAACAGATGCAAGACAAAGAATGGGATTCTCGGTTCGAACAAAAATGGGCTGAGTTCGTCGCGTTTCAAACTGAAGTCACTGAAACCTTCGCTGCGATGAAAAAAGCTGATCAAGAGCGTCGTGATAAGGAACTGGCGAAGAAGGTTGATGTGGAATGTGCAATAGATGAACTCTTCAACCGGATCCAGCAGGCTGAACAAAACCTCACTTCTTTGGATGGCTCAGTCGCAAGCCTTATTGCTGATGCCAAAAAGGGGGAAGATGAGACGCAAGCTGAAGAAGATATGCCAGCCGGGAAGGAATCTCAGCTGAAGAAGACCGAGCTGAAGAAGACAGCTTCGAAGAAGTCCGCTCCGAAGAAGCCAACCGACAAGAAACAACACGAACAACTGAAATCTATTGCTGTCGGAGGAGAATAAATGGCTAAGGACATGGAGCAGGCGAAGAAGTATGGAGTCTCCTACAACTCCATAGCCGAGATTGCAGCCGAAATCAATGCTGAACTCGACGGTATTACAACCGAAGAGTGTATTGCTGCTGCTAAAGCTATGGATGTCCCGGAGAAGGATTACATGAATTCGGAATGGGTGAAGAAATTTGCAGCTAACCAAGCAACAAGAGTTAACAAGTTCAAGGAAGAACTTGCCAAGGTTACCATTAACTTGGATAGAAATATTGCCTCCCGAAGCCGACGACGCATTGAGAAACATCAAGTGAAGGCTGAAGCAAACATGAAACAGCAAAGACTGCCGGGAAAGATCAAGCTCCAGGGACGCTTCAAGCATGTTGATAAATGGATGCCGGAAGAATGGAATGATGATTGGGAATCATTCAAACAAGAATTTTGTGAATGATTTCTACTATAGGAAGGTGTACGCAACTGAGGATTCTAGAAGAGCATTCAAATAAGCCCTAACCGAGTTTCACTCTGGGGATCCGGGCATGTTCAACCAGTTCAGACGAGCTATGATTGATGCAAAGCTGGATATGAATATCGTCCATGTCCCTCAGAAGGTTACATATCTTCCTCCATTCATTCCAGATACAAGAAATCCTAATAGGCAGAAGATCGCAGCTGAAGCCAGAAAAGTCTGTCAGGAACATGGAGTAGATATTTCAAAAGAATCAGATGCCAAGAGAGAAATTTTTGTCAGGATTTTCGGCAAGTATGGGCTGAAGTATTAGCCGAGATAGAGTTTTTGAGCCACTGATTTATTTGATTTCTATGCATATCTATGTAAACACATCAATTGTAATGAAAACTTTCATCATATATCCGATTCATCTTGACGTACAATTTTCCAGTTGTCCAAGCTCTGAATCGCAAAGTTATTTCAATACCATGTTATAACTGTGCTAACCCTTTGATGTTTAATCTTATAGACTGTCTAAAATTTCAGCTGAGATTATAGATAGGTCAGTAAGGTTTAGATCAGTAGGGTTTTGGCATCATCAAAAAGGGGGAAATTGTTGGAAAATTTAGTAAAGTTTTGATTGATTTCAAAACCAACTGACCCCAACCGAGTAGATGTTGTCATATCCTAATGTTAGTATTTAGGCTCATTGTTTGAGCAATGTTCAGATTTTATCTTTACAGGACTCCAGCTGAAGACGGCAACTTGGCTATACTCGGATAGAACTTCAGATGGAAACTCGGATGGAACATCAGATGTAAGAAAGACAACTGAGCGTTCAAGCCAACTGATCGGATATAGATCATCGGATGAAAGAAAACATCTGAGTAACCAACTGCTCGTCAGATGTGACAATCCACCTGATCAGATGGAACATCAGTTGGAGGACTCAATCTGATAAATCGACAACATGAAGTTCAAGGCAGCTGAGGGTTCAACTGTTCCTCTTCAGACAGAAGGTCAGATGAAGGTAGCGATCAGATGGAACATCAGCTGAAGACCACTCGGATGAAGATCAAACGTCTCAACCGACTGACCAATGTTGAAAGATAAAGGTTGAAATTTGAATTTCAAACAGGAAGTCATGTGAAGGTTTGACGTTCTGTCATTACCTCATTTGGCCCAACACAAGGTTGTCTCAGAAGAAAAGCAGAAGTTCACAGTTGCCAAATCGGGAAAATCTGCAGAGATGAGAGACAAGCCATCGCTTTCATAGAACAGAGATCAACGGCTCTTCCAACGCTAGTTGATCCTCACCGCCTATAAATAGAGGCATTCATTCATTCATCAAGACATAAGAGAGACAGAAGAGTGAAAGAACGACGATATACTACGCACAAGCTAAACTGCAATTATTCTCTTTCTAAGAACATCACCAGCTGAGAGTTCATAGAGAGTTAGAATCTGTCTTGGTGTTTTCGATCTTAGTTTGAGTCTTCATTCGTTCAAGCTTAGATCCTAACTCACTTCTTTGTTAGAGTTAGTAGTTGGAAAACCCACCCTTATACACATCCCCTAAAAAGGTTGTTAGGATCCTGCTCTTCCCGAAATTGAGTAGAAAGGTTGATAAGTACCCGCAAACTTATCTGTACGGTTGCAAAGCCCGCGTAAGCTTTGTGGTAGCTGTCCTAAAGAATTTGGATTGAGTTTTGTGGACTCACAACTCCCCGTGGACGTAGGAGTTCTCTCCGAACCACGTAATTCCTTTGTGCTTTTGTGTTTTCCGTTCAGTTACTTTCTGCATTTCTAATTGTCCATCTAACCAGCACTCAAAACTGTATCTTTACATTTCAACTAATTTGGTTGTTGACCGACCTTGCATCTGAGCGTGAGTTGTTTTATACGAGTTGTTTTTGTATCCACCACTTTCCGCACAGCACCACTCTTCTAGCTGAGTTTTCTTACTCAGTTGTGATTCCAGCTGAGTCCTCTTACTCAGTTGTGGTATTTTTTCAGGGGGTTGATTTTAAAATTCTTATCTGGTGTATTCCCCCCCCCCCCCCCATACACCAGAACTCGTATCGGGACCATCACAAATTAAATTAAACTATAAAATATAGTTATTTATTCGGCCAATTAATAAATAAATTGGCCAAATAAAACTGGTGGAGCAAAAGATGAGAAAATACACATTGATTCTAGGTATTTATAGATTTTTCAATAGGTGAAGTTTCATTGAGAAATCGATGTGGGACACAAGATTTTAGTATAGATATTTAAAATCTATTATTATACATTTAAAAATTCAAAAATTTGAGAACTTAGATAAATATGAATGGAGGAATATAAGGGGTGTCACGTAGGATTTTTCCAAAGCAAGAATCGTTTTCCTTTTAGTAAGGCGTGTCTCTTCCTACCTGCCACGTCTCCAACTTGAAGGCAGTTTTGCGCAAGCTTCGCCATTCAATGAGAGCTTGGGCCAAAATGTCCTCGCCGCTCTCGCCACGTCGGTTTGCCATCTCGCACTCTTTGTAAACTTTGTTGCTGACGATGGGTTCTTGGCTAATGTCGACCCAATACCGGTCAAGATTTCGGTCTCGGCCTCCGCGTATCCCACCGGCCCGTCGTCGCCTTCGGAAGATGCATCCACCATCTCCATCGCCGTTGTACCGCCTCCACGACGGCCACCACGGCTGCCACGACCGCGACCACTGCCGGAGGTTGCCACTTTCTTCCCCTTTCTCTTTGTTGGCGACGTGACTTGACCAAATTAAATTAAATAAAACTATAAAAATATAACGGTTATTTATTCGGCCGATTAATAAATAAATTGACCAAATTAAACTCCTACAAAAAATAATTATCTATTTGGCCAATTAATAAATTGACCAAATTAAATTAAATTAAACTATAAAATATAGTTATTTTGACCAAATTAAATTAAATTAAACTATAAAAATATAGCGGTTATTTATTCGGCTGATTAATAAATAAATTGGCCAAATTAAACTCCTACAAAAAATAATTATCTATTCGGCCAATTAATAAATTGACCAAATTAAATTAAATTAAACTATAAAATATAGTTATTAATTCGGACAATTAATAAATAAATTGGCCAAATAAAACTGGTGGAGCAAAAGACGAAAAAATACACATTGATTCTAGGTATTTATAGATTTTTCAATAGGTGAAGTTTCATTGAGAAACCGATGTGGGACACAAGATTTTAGTATAGATATTTAAAAATTCAAAAATTTGAGAATTTAGATAAATATGAATGGAGGAATATAAGGGGTGCCACGTAGTATTTTTTCAAAGTAAGAATCGTTTTTCCTTTTAGTAATATAATGATGATTGCATTTGAATTCCCCACTTTTTATCAATTTCTCGTTTATATCCCTACCTTTTTAAATTGGATAAAAATTCCTCACCTTTTAAGTTTTTGCAATTTGATACCTCCGACTATCTCCCCCCAAATTGGCGTTGACATAGAATCCGGAAATGCTTACATGGCAAAATGTGACGGAAAACTAAACGACGTAGTTATTAAAACACAATACGTCGTCGTTTCCTCAAACACAAACACTTATATTTATATTTATTAATGTGTATTAGGGCACCGATCGAAGAACAATATTAGTGTTTGTGTTGAAGATACAACGACGTTTTGTGTTATTAAAACTACGTCGTTTGTTTTTTCCGCTGGGCTTTGCAATGTAAGCATTTTCGGGTTCCATGTCAGCGCTAATTTGGGGGAAAATGGTCAGAAGTATAGAATTGCGAAAACTTAAAAGGTGGAGAATTTACACCTAATTTAAAAAGATAGGGATATAAATGAAAAATTGGTAAAAAGTGAGCAATTTATATGCCATTTAGCCTATAAAAAATGACTTCATGAAATCTTAAATTCAAATTTGAATTACACAGGTCCAATTAATTTTTTTTTCTATGTTTTTCCTTGAGTCGTACGAGCATTGCCCGAAAACTAGCATCGAATTTACCTAGGTGGATCATTTGACAACTATTGACGACCTTGACATATTTAGGGTTTGTGTAGTTTTCCTCTCAAAAATTAATTAAGATGGAAATTTAGGGTTCTTGCCTTCTTAGAATTAATTGAGAGACCAAATTCTCTGCAAATGAAATGGATAATATATATATTTATATATGTGTAGTCTGTACAAAGGTTCACATGAAAGTAACCTTAAAGCCACAATTTGTATGATTACATCGATGCGTATAATCGGCAATTTTTGGATTATTCTCTTTCACCACATTCTTGATTGAGTGAAAAGGCTATTGTCCTTCCAAATAAATATCGATCACAAAAAAAAAAAAAAAAGGATTTAGGCATTCATTTTTCAGAAAATATGTGGGGTTAATCATTGGTTAATGGATTTTGGTGACACATGATAAAGGTTATGCTTGAACTTTATTCTGGTGATGTTGAAATGGACGTTGAAATGGACGCTTATCATTTCAATACATTATTATTATTATTATTATTATTATTATTATTATTATTATTATTATTATTATTATTATTATTATTATTATTATTATTATTATCATCGCGTTATATTGAAAATATTATGATCGAGTTTAAAATATGTGCGTACTACTAAAAAAAATTCGAGCATGGTGAGTTTAAATCACTAGCAAATGTCTACATAAATTTGTTAAGAACACATTATTAATCTTAATATAAAATGTTGATTATTCTATTTCTCACTGTATTAGTATATACTGATGTTATGAATAATAAATAAAACAAAACTTTATAATCGATCAATCACTCAAAAGTCTCATCAACTATTTATAAGATGAAGGAATTTTCTTGCATGTGATTATAAGATTCTTCGACGGCTGTATGTAAAATATTTTAATTATGGTTGAGCCAATTAATATTTTCCGGTTTTGGCCAATAAAAGCGAAGGTGGTGGTTGCGAGACACTTATATTGCTTGTTTGCTTTTACCGTCACTTGATATAATAGTTCTTTGGTAGGGGAAAATACAAATCATCTCTATTTATTTTGCATAATTAAGGAATTTATACATAAGCACACACCAGCACATGTATATTATTAGGGCTACTCTTCACAAATAACACAATTTTTGAATATGCAATAACATTAACATCTTCAATTTCTTTCTCTGTAAAGTTGGACTGGTGTGTGTAAGCAGATATAAACATCGTTGTTTTACTGATGGAAAAATTGGGGATGTTATGATTGGAAAAATAATAATAATAAAAGTCACGTGAAGATTGAAAATTTATACAAGATTTTTTTTTTTCTTAGCAACTAACCCTTAAATATATATATATAGTGGTAGTAGCTAATGAAAAAATTAGAAATAAAATTGGACTATTTCATGATTTACTATTCATAAAATTAAGTGGACCATTAAAACATTATATATGCATGCGCTTTTTTATATATACAATATTAATGCTTCTTTATGTGATGTTTTTTATTATTATTATTATTATTATGCAGTGATACTTTGGTAAATTATGGAAAGATCAAATGAATGATTCCTAGCTAGTTAATAACAGTACAATTGGCTATACTACCAATGACTCAAATTAATTACAACCAAAAAAACAAAAACAAAATTCCTCTTGCTTTACCAAAAGGATTGATTTATTTATTAAATTCATAGAACCAACTTGCATAGACTTTGGATATATGATTTTCCAAATTAGATGAAGGGGGGTTGCATTTGCATTTGAATTTGCATTTGGTGTGTGGAAGGTGGGATTCTAATTATCAACATTGGAGATAGGTAGCAACACAGAATCAAAACCTTGTTGCCAGAAAACTCATTATTCCACCTTCCTTTTCTATTTGCTGCTTTTTACACACAAGAATCAGATGTGACCACACACATCTTGCTCTTTCTCAACATATAAATATACAATTAAGTTAACACAGCATATACATTTATATATATTATATATACAATATTAATTATTCAACACATTTTAGATATGTTTAATATGGTCATAGTCCAAAATGTATTTGGCGATCGACTTCAATGCACATAAAGTAATCGTCTTTGAGTTTTTATTTTATCAGATATAAAATAATCAAAAATGTATTTCGCGATTTCAATGCGCATATTATCATGTTTGCTGAAGTTGTAGCGGTTTACAACGTAGGATGCTCTATCAATGAATACTGGTACGTAATAAGTAGTCTAGATTCGACGGAAAGTAATTGTGTATTTTAATTTATATGTATACATTTTAAACATCATTTAGATAATTTTTATATATCTTATCTAGAAGTGTGACGTTGTTCAAATTAATTATAAATTTTCTTACATTTTATTGTCCTACAAATCCTTTATTATATGTCTATTTGAATCATCACCTTGATTTACACTAAACTGTTTATTTGTTTCTTGTCACAAACTCTTGCTACTATAGATACAATATAGGAATATAAGTAACCAAGATGATACATGACCAAATTTTATCCAAGGTATAGTATAAGTAAAAAAAAATCTTAACTTTAAGTAAAAAGAATCATTACTTTATGCATTAGACCTGAGATGTAGGCTTGAGAATTGATATATGCGCGACACTAGTACAGTATATAATAATTGATTCATGACAGATCATCATTATTGCCTTGAGGAGTCAACATGATAGAAATTTGATGAGGTTACATCATACTCCCTTTGTCCGGATCAAGATGTCTAGTTTCTTTTCAGTACGGGGATTAAGAAGTGTAGTGAATAAATTGATATAAATTATGTTTTAATTAATAAAGTGATATAAAGTGGTGCTGAAGTGACATAAAGTGATATAAAATGATGCTGAAGAGACATAAAGTGATATAAAATGGTGCTGAAGTCATATAAAATAGTCCTGAAGTGATATAAAGTAAATAAAGTGATTTCTTAATTTTTGCCAAAAAAGAAAATGAGACATGTTGAACGGGACACCTAAAAAGGAAAATAAGACATGTTGAACGGGACAGAGGGAGTATATAGCTAGTCCAAGGCTGAGGTGAGGAGAGTTGTTGTTTTGTAGTTTGTATTCTTCATTTTCTTCAATTGGTGAAATAAAATTATTTATCAAAATAATAATAATAATAATAATAATAATAATAATAATAATTGATTCATGATTGATATATATCTCTTATATGAATAGATGTTGATATGTATAATTCAATCAGTATTTAATATATCCAAATAGATTAAAATTCGAATTAAAATATGAATATGAATTAATATTGCATAAATTACCAGAATAAAAGAAAAATCGGAATGATAAACAGAGGAGGAAGCACTATTTATTTTCCTATTATAAATAAAATAAATAATAACTGTCATGCATGCATGGATGTCTTGACATTATAAATGTGAAATCAGTATTATTGAAAATTATATGTATATAATAATGTTAGTATGTGTTAACATTATGAAGAAATTTTTTCCGATTTTAATTTTAATTTTAATTTTTTTTTTGAAAAAAGGAGGGGTGTCAATCAATATAAGAGCCATGCTTGTGATCAGGTGGCGTGGCATAGGAATAAAGAAAGAATCTCTTCTCCAACACATAATCAATTTCTATGATTAAAAAGGAAGTTTTTGCTGGAATTATTGGAGAAAGGATAGAGAGAGAATGGAAGCACGTAGAAAACAAGACATGGATGTATTTTTGAAATGGACCATCAAAAGATCATCATTATTTAGGAATTTAGGAGTAGCAGCTGCCATTTCTCATCAATATTAATTTCTATTCAATATATTTCTTTTAATTTATTTCCTTTTTTAGCTACTAGATATGATGATACTTCTTTATTGGCATGTAATCTATTCTCCTCCCACCAACCAACTCCCACTTACCTTCCCAAAAGCTCATTACATTAAATCACTACAAACTATACTTCTTTAAACTTAAATAAATGCACCTTATGTGCACTCAACTCTCTTTGAACCTCTATCCTCATTTTGTAGGACACACTTGCTTCACTTTTAAATTTTGTTTCTTTTTTCCCCCTCTTTTTTCCTTCAATTTCAGTTTCTTGTGCTTTAGTATTATTAATTAGACTTTATTATATGCAATTAGGATTTGTAATTTTTATAATTTAATACATAACTTTTAACTAATTATTATTATCATGATATTGATCATCCGATAATTAGGATTGTAATTTTTTAAGTATCATTATTTTCGAAGACGATGTGCATTATTCAAGACAAGTCCAAATATGACCCTTATAATTATTGAAGTACAAATATGCAAATTGCAAACGAAATGCAAGTGGCAATGGATAATATGAAGGATTTCTTGTGATCAAAGGCATCCTAGTATATGGAAACTTGTAGAAAGTGTGCTTTATGAGTATATGTTATTTTTAGGGAATGGGATTTGTCATGCAACAAGTAGGATCATTCTCATAATTATTTATTAGTTGGGCAAAATTTAATTAATGATCCGTCCCTTCTTGAATATGTGCCTTTTTAGTGATTTGAGAGTTTTATGCCATTTTTTTTTTCCATTAGGAGTAAATCTATGAAAGACACATAATATTGCTATATTATAAGCTTGCTTTTTTATGGTGGCACAAATTAAGCTTTTCATGCCAACTTTTGGTTTTATTTGTTTGGATCAATTCTTTCTTATGATGCTAAATAAACACTAACACGTGACATGGTAATTTTATATACGATTGAATATGATGTATATTGATACTAGCATTTCTTTTTTATTTCGGGAAATTGGAAGTAGTGGGGTTTGAATCATATATCTCATTACTTACATACTAAACTAGACAATATAAAAGAGTTAATTTATGAAAGATTATATTAAATTCGAGGAATCTTTATGGGAGCCATCACATTAATCATCTTGGCGCGTTTGATTGGCAATGAACTCCAGCAAAGAAAGTAATACTATTACACAAGAGAAGAATAAAAAGAATCTTTAATATCAGGAAAGTAACTTTCATGATCGGTAAAGAGTTTTGGACACTGAGAGATATCCTTGTAAAATATAAGGACTTTTTATATATTTATATATTATGTTAATTAGGTATATTTTGAATTTCAATTTTTAATATTCGAAATTCAGTGTTTTTTTGGAATTGATTTGTGATTGGTAATTTAGTCATAATTAACTAATGAATTTGTTTTCATAATTATACTTAATTTACACTAATTTAGAGATTTTGTATATCGGTAGAAAGTTTGAATTTTTTATTTCATATCTTTATTTTTTTTCTTTTATATATTATTCATAATAATTAAATAAGGATTTTGTTTCCACGATTATACCTTAGTGCATATCGGTGGAAAGTTTGGATTTATTAATTTCATATATATATATATATATAGAGAGAGTTATTTTCATATAAAAATTCTCATTATCCTAAAAAATTAGAATTGATCTCATCCATTGATTTAGAAGGGATGGATGGTCGAGATTGGATCGGGTCAACCTGGGTCAACTCAGGTTAATTCGGGTCAACCCGTTGACTTTTTTTTTCAATTTTTTTTTTATGGTCAGGCCATATGCACCACACTATACAACCGAAATGCACCACTAAGTGCATTGAGATGCAAAATATTTTCGTTTTTTTCGTTTTTTTTCATTTTTTTTTCATTTTCTTTTTTCATTTTTTTATACTGTATTCATATGCACCACACAATGTATTCATATGCACCACACTATATAACAAGATGCACCATACTATAAAACTGAAATTCGGTGCATCTCAATGCATCTAGTGGTGCATCTCATCACACTGTGTGGTGCATATGAATGCATGGAGCGGTGCATATGGTCTGACCGTAAAAAAAAAACAAAAAAAAAACCTCAAAATTCGGTGCATCTCAATGCATCTAGTGGTGCATCTCATCACACTATGTGGTGCATATAAATGCATGGTGCGGTGCATATGGTCTGACCGTAAAAATATCGAAAAAAAAAGTCAACGGGTTGACCCGCTTTGACCAGGATCAAATCTTGATCATCCATCATGCAAAGATGTGTGGTTGAGATTAATTCTCATTTTTTAGGATAAGGAAGCTTTTCACAAGAGTGCATCCCTCTATATATATTGACACGAAAATTGACACGAAAACTGATCCGAAAAATTGACACGAAAACTTTTGTTCATATATTTTACTCCCTCCGTCCCACATTACTTGGCTCATTTCCTCTGGGCACGGAGATTAAGAAAAAAGAAATTAGATATAAAAGGTGTGGTTAGTGTAGTTAATAAAGTGATATAAAGTATTTTTTAATTGATAAAGTGATATAAATTGGTGCTGATGTGATATAAAGTGATATAAAGTGGTGCTGAAGTGATATAAAGTGAATAAAGTGATTTCTTAATTATTTACTTAAATGGAAATTGAGACAAGTAGAGTGGGACGCTCAAAATAGAAAGTGAGACAAGTAATGTGGGATAGAGGTAGTAGTTTTACATATCTTTTATTTCTTTTTGTTCTTGCATCCGTCCACACCCTACACAAAAATCAACTAAAATTAACACGGCAAGATTTGAATTATTAATTTCATCTATATTTTTTATGAGAACTGATATGGTCGTGTATGCTAGTCGTGTATGCATGTCGTGTATGCTGATATAGTCGTGTATGCTAGTCGTGTGTGCATTGTTGTGTATATTGCTATGGTCGTGTATGCATGATCAGCATACACGACCAGTTTAGGTCGTGTATGTTGGTCGTGTATGCTAGTCGTGTATGCATGACCATATTTGATCATTTTTTAAAAAATGGTTATATTTGCACTTCACCCTTTTTTATTTCTTTTATTCCTGAATTTTAATAATTTTTAATATTAAATATCTTTTTAATATAGTATCTTCGAAATATTTAAATATTTAGTGGTGTAGGAGAATTTCTTCAAAGTTAATTAAAATATTATTTTAGCTATAGTATGTAGTAATGAGAAATATTTAATTTATTTTATTTTTAAAGATTATACTAGCGATTGGAATATTAAAAAAAAAAAATTGGTGTAATATAATTATGTGAGAAAAAATGATTGTTCACGTAATAAATCTACAATTAAATTTTTTATTCATTTTGTTTTTAAATATTATATTAGAGATTGGAATATTATGAATTGAATTTTAATTGGGGTATATATATTAATCGAGAAACAAAAGATATGTTCCAATAATAAATTATATATAATTATATTAGGAATTAATTCTATGGTTTGGAGGGAAAAAAAAGGCGGGAGAAAATAAGGTGAGGGAAAACATTAACGGCCTAAACTAGTGATTAAGGAGGGAAATTAGGATTATGGACATAATTGGCATACAAGATATTCTCAAAAAATCAAACTGGTTCTATGTAGGGTTGTACACGAGACAGACGGTTCGCGAGCTATTCGGAGTTTGGCTCGAAAAAAGCTCGTTTGAAGTTTGTTCGTTTACTAAACGAGCCGAGCTCGAACCTATTGAAGTATAGTGAAGCATGGAGGCTGAAGCCACGTCAGCAGTCAAAGTCAACAATTAGTTAGTATGTAGT
>CM055960.1:58541834-58591851 GCA_029490685.1 Schizonepeta tenuifolia
TAGATTAGAAGTTAGAATTAGCTGGCAATTTGTTGGATTAGTTGTTAGCAAAACCGTGCTCTAGCTTCTTCCTTGTGTACTTTACCTTTCAGTATAAATAGGTAGAGTCAACATTTCTGTAATCACTTTTCATTAAATGAAGAAAATACTGTTTTACATCTCTCTCTCTTCAGCTCAGTTTATCCAATATGGTATCTAGAGCCTGAATTTTTCGAGGAGATCTGATTTTTTCTCATAGTTTTTGGAGTTCAATTTTGTTTGTTGAACTCGTTTATGTTTTCGATTATCTGTTTGTTCGGATTTGTCATCACCGATCCATCTCCGTCGATTCCCAACGATCCATGGCTACCGCAGCAATTGCTTCCGCCGCTTTCCCTCTTCCCAATCTCCATCCCATGGTGCTTCGTCTAGATCGAAGCAACTACGCCTTCTGGCGTGTTCAGATCCTCACAACTATTCGTGCTCACGGCTTCGACGATCTCATCACGCCGTCAGTGCTTCCTCCGCCGCAACTTCTGCCGGCAGCGCAAACTCCACCTCGTGCACCTCCACGCTCCAAACCGGAGTATCTGCAGTGGCTTCGTCGAGATCAATTTCTCATGAGCTGGATGCTTTCTTCCATTGGCGAGTCCATGCTTGGATACGTTGTGCGTTGTAAATCAGCATGCGAGATTTGGACTGTTTTGGAGCAGCTCTTTCAATCTCAGTCGCGCGCACGTGTTCTTCAACTGAAGAAGATGCTTCATGCTCAGAAGAAAGGCTCTCTCTCTGTAGATGATTACTTCCTTCGCATGCGCAGCTATGCAGATCAATTGAGTGCTACTGGTCACAACATTCCTGATGATGAGCTTGGGGATTCAATTCTCATTGGTTTTGGACCTAAATTTGAAGCTGTGGTGGTCAATCTCATGCATAGACCGCAGCCTCCCTCGCTACAAGAGATGCAGTTTGCACTTCAGTCTCATGAAATGAGGCTTCAACAGTCTAGCTTCTCCATCACAGATCCAAGTGCTCACTATGTGCAGCATGGTGGTAGAAGTGGTTCTCGAGGCAGAGGTATGATAGGTAGAGGCATGAAGTTTTCTGGAAAATCCTCTGTTGTTTGTCAATTGTGCAGCCGTCCAAGACATGTTGCTTTGAAATGTTACAAAAGGTTTGATGTGAGTTTCACTGGAGCCGAGCCTGCCAATGCAAATGCTCAGGCTTATCTCACAGATCTGCAGCAGTTTCCTGAGTATGAGTATGATGAGGAAGAAGGCATGTGGTATGTTGACAGTGGTGCTACACATCATATCACAAACTCCATGAACAATCTGCAGATTCAAGCACCATATCATGGCTCAGAAACTGTCACAGTGGGAAATGGTAAGCATATCCCTATCAATTATGTTGGATCTAACCTCATTAAATCCTTACCTCCTAATTCTTTTCTTCTGCTCAACAATATTCTATATGTTCCTCAAATCACTAAAAACCTAATTAGTATTTCTCAATTCACCAAAGACAATAAGGTTTGGTTTGAATTTCATGATGATTGTTGTCTTGTGAAGGACAAGAAGACACATCAACTTCTGATGAGGGGAACATTGCACAAGGGGCTATATCAGCTTGACTTGTCTCAGCTAAGCACAAGGTCTAAACCTTCAAGTTCTGCAAATTCTGCAACAGAGTCTAGTTCTAGTTTTCCTCTTTCTTGTTTTCAAGTTTCAACATCTAGTAGTAGCTCAACTTGTGTATCTGATTTGGATGTTTCCAGCTCTACTAGCCTTCATAGTGCTTGTACTTCAAATACTCACTGTAATGACAATCGGCACAATATTATCAATAAAATGGATATTTGGCACAAACGATTGGGACATCCTCAATTATCTGTGTTAACTCATGTTCTTAAGTCCTTAAATGTTTCAGTTAAAGATAATGCCATTAGTTTCTGTGATGCTTGTAGCATAGGAAAACTTCATCAAAAACCTCACCTAACTCAATCTCAAAAAACTACCAAACCATTTCAGCTTATCCATTCTGATTTGTGGGGACCTGCACATACACCATCTACTCGGGGGTTTAGACACTACATACATTTTGTTGATGACTTTACTAGATTTACCTGGATATATCCACTCACAGATAAATCTGAAGCTTGTTCTGCAGTTCATCAGTTTTTCAACATGATCAAATGTCAGTTTTCTGTCACCATTCAAAGCTTTCAATCCGATTGGGGAGGTGAGTATAGGAAACTTGTTCATTTCTTTAAAGATTTAGGTGTTCATTTCCAGCATCCATGTCCTTATATCCATTCTCAAAATAGCAAAGCTGAAAGAAAGCATCAGCATATTGTAGATGTTGGACTTACCTTATTGAGTCAAGCTTCTTTACCTCTTGAGTTCTGGTGGCATGCTTTTAAAGCAGCTACATATCTCATTAATAGGTTACCTACAACTACTCTTAAATCTGTCTCTCCTTTTCAAGCTTTGCATGGCTCTAAACCTGATTACTCATTTCTTCATGTTTTTGGTTGTGCGTGTTTTCCTTTTCTTAGACCATATAATAGTCACAAGCTTCAGTTTCGATCAACCAAGTGTATTTTCCTAGGATATAGTGCCAATCACAAAGGTTATAAGTGTATCAGTCCTAATGGCAGAATCTACATAGCTGACACAGTGAAGTTTAATGAGCATGAGTTCCCTTACACATCTCTCTTCAAGTCTCCTGAAAATGAGTCCACTTATGTTGAAATTCCTCCACTTCAGTCTTTATCTAGTTCAGCATTGCCACATTCCTCTGCACCTCACTCATCACCACACTCTCCTCATTCTGCCTCTTCTTCTTCAGTTCACTCTTCTTCATCATCCACTGATACAGCTCACTCTTCATCTCCATCTTCATCTCCACCTTTACCTCCATCTCCCCCACCACCACCTCCACCTCACAATACTCATCATATGCTCACTAGATCCAAACAAGGTATTCACAAACCAAAAGTATACTTAGCTGATACTACCACTACTACTTCTAATTCATCCTTAACTCTCACTGAAGCTATAAATCTTTCTGGCTGGTCTGACACCTCACCTAAAGTTTACACTGTAGAAATTCATGGTCCCACTGTCACTACTAAAATTCCTGCCTTACCACTCACACTTGATGATGCTCTGAGTCATGATGGTTGGCTTGAGTCTATGACCAAAGAGTTTGATGCCATTCTTGGAAAAGGTACTTGGCGGTTAATACCTCCTGATCCCAGTCAAAAGGTAATCAGCAACAAGTGGATTTTCAGAGTTAAACTTAACTCTGACTGTACCTTGGATAAGCTTAAAGCCAAGTTGGTGGCTAGAGGTTTTGAGCAAATGGCAGGAGTTGATTATGAATAGACCTTCAGTCCTGTTGTTAAGCCATCCACTATTCGATTGATGTTCTCCTTGGCAGCATCTAAAGGGTGGAACATTCAACAGATTGATGTGAATAATGCTTTCTTAAATGGTGAGCTCACTGACACTATATACATGGCTCAGCCTGCAGGTTTTGAGGATCCAGAACATCCAGACTATGTGTGCAAACTTGAGAAGGCTATATATGGTCTCAAACAAACACCTCGAGCATGGTATGATACACTCAAGGCTGAGATTTGTAGTATGGGGTTCAAGAGATCAAGCTCAGATTTCTCCTTGTTTTTATCAACAGGCAGGTTCATCTCTTACTATGATTCTTGTTTATATCAACAGGCAGGTTCATCTCTTACTATGATTCTTGTTTATATTGATGACATCTTAATAACTGGGGATGATCCATGTGTTGTTCAGACTGTGATTGATACTCTTCATGCTAAGTTCTCTGTGAAGAATTTGGGTTGTTTTAGTTATTTTCTGGGCATAGAAGTGCTACATGCTGCATGAGGTTTCTATTTGTGTCAAAAAAAAAGTATATTCATGAGTTGTTGGAAAAAACCAAAATGCTTGATAGTAAACCTTGTCTCACTCCTATGACTCCCTCAACTAAGTTGTCTAAAGAAGGTGGTGTTCTCTTTGAGGATCCAACTTTGTATAGAAGCACAGTTGGAGCACTTCAGTACTTGACTCTCACGAGACCAGATATTGCTTATACAGTGAATAAGCTGAGTCAGTTCTTGTCTGCTCATACCTCACTTCATTGGCTAGCTTGTAAAAGGCTGCTTCGATATCTCAAAGGCACTACTGCACTTTGCTTGAAGTTTGAACCTTTCTCTTCTTCTCAGCTTATAGCCTACTCTGATGCTGACTGGGCTAGTTGTTTGGATGGCAGAAGATCTACAGGTGGTCACTGCATATTTTTGGGTAGTAATCTCATTACTTGGTCAGCCAAGAAACAAGAAGTTGTGTCTAGGAGTAGTGCTGAGTCAGAGTATAGAAGCATGGCGAATGCAACAACAGATTTGGTATGGTTGAAGAGCTTGTGTCTTGAACTAAATCTTCCTCTTTCTGGTGCTCAAAAGTTGTGGTGTGATAATGTTAGTGCTATAGCCTTAGCTGGTAATCCAGTGTTTCATGCTCGTACAAAACATATTGAGGTCGATGTGCATTATATCAGAGAGAAAGTGCAAGATGGGACTGTTGATGTGGGGTATGTTCCTTCTTCAGATCAAGTTGCAGATCTGTTTACTAAACCCCTTGCAGATACCAGATTTTGTTTTCTCAGAGATAGACTTAATCTCACAGAAGTTGATCAAGGCTAGTTTCTTTGGGGGTGTATTGAAGTATAGTGAAGCATGGAGGCTGAAGCTACGTCAGCAGTCAAAGTCAACAATTAGTTAGTATGTAGTTAGATTAGAAGTTAGAATTAGCTGGCAATCTGTTGGATTAGTTGTTAGCAAAACCGTGCTCTAGCTTCTTCCTTGTGTACTTTACCTTTCAGTATAAATAGGTAGAGTCAACATTTCTGTAATCACTTTTCATTAAATGAAGAAAATACAGTTTTACATCTCTCTCTCTTCAGCTCAGTTTATCCAACTTAATCTCACAGAAGTTGATCAAGGCTAGTTTCTTTGGGGGTGTATTGAAGTATAGTGAAGCATGGAGGCTGAAGCCACGTCAGCAGTCAAAGTCAACAATTAGTTAGTATGTAGTTAGATTAGAAGTTAGAATTAGCTGGCAATCTGTTGGATTAGTTGTTAGCAAAACCGTGCTCTAGCTTCTTTCTTGTGTACTTTACCTTTCAGTATAAATAGGTAGAGTCAACATTTCTGTAGTTACTTTTCATTAAATGAAGAAAATACAGTATTACATCTCTCTCTCTTCAGCTCAGTTTATCCAATAGAGCCTTAAATTGAGCTCGACAAATTTTTCGAGCCGAACTCGAGCATACCTATGTTCGACTCAAAATGCTCGCGAACACGTTCGAGTTTGATAGTAAACGAGCTAGCTCGCGAACATGTTCACAAATTACCTAAACGAACATGTTCACGAATTTTTTAATATATATTTTTTATTTAGTACTTTTTAATATCAATATTTAACTTATACGTATATAATTAATAAATTCATAATTTTTAGTTTATCGAGCTGATCTCGAACCGAGCTCGAGCTTGGTTGTTACCCATCGAGCCAAGCTAGAGCCTTATAATTTTCGAATGAGCCAAGCTCAAGCCTGCCAGTATTTGGCTCGGCTCGCCTCGTATACACCCCTAGTTCTATGCCAAAATCGTCCAATTTTTGTTAAAAAAACTCGGTGGACACTTACACACTAGATGTCCAAATATCAGCATCCTTCATGATTTAGAGATATCTCGAAAAAAAAAAGGTTATTTTTTTAAAGGAATTACAACGAGGTACATATGTTTATTATCATATAAATCGTTATATCACCATATAGATGGATCTCTATATCACACAAAGGTGAGACTACTACTACACACAGTAGCCAAAATCACAACACCATCAAATAAGGTGAGAATACACGGTCTAGCAAGATTGTCTCTTACTAAGAAGAGACTATAGTGTGGGTGAAAACCGGTTAGAACCTCGAACTAGCAACGGTTTTTGAGAACCGTCCGGATCACTAAAAAAAAAGAAAAAAGAAGAGACTGTGGTACGTCAATCCGCCAAAAAGTTACTACTAATAATGATATTATCTAAGGAGATAGATTGCAAAGGACGCTAAAATCGAAAAATGCAATTTTGAGATTCTGAATTAAAAATCTTGTGATATGATATATTTTCCAGACAGAATCGCATTTTAGTTTTGCGCCAATAACTTTAATTAGTGATTGATGAAACAGAAAAGATGGAAAAAGAGGGGTATACTTTGTCATCATAATTCTGATTCCATTTCATATCATAAATAGGTGTCAATTCATCTACCCTGTTTCAAAAGTATTCTCTATTTTAATATTTAAAGATTCATACAAGAAATGAAAATGTAATTTACATCAAATCGATACGCTAATTTGTCTAATAAAATTAGTACTTGAGATCCAGTGTCCCACTTCTATTTTCCCATAGTGCATCACTTTTATTTTTTATTTTTTAAATATCTTAAAGACATCGACATATAAGTTAATTACATGTAAATGGTAGCTAGCTAGTATATTTGTTTTGTTATATATTATGCAATTCGGTTTTATGTATCTTATATTTTAGGATTAATTATAGATTATGGTGAGCAGAGCTTTAACGTCCCATTGCTCATTAATTATATATATATATATATATATATATATATATATATATATATATATAAAATGACTTGAATCCGTGAATTGCTCCTTATGGCAAGAGATCCCCACGACGAAAAACTAATATGAATTGTGACCTCTTTAAAATTCAATTTAGAGTTATTAACATATGATTAAATTTCACACAATACTATATAATTAAACATACTAGCTAGGTAGATATATAGATGAATGTGAATTAGAGAGGGGACCAAACCCTCTCTGTCCCAACAACTATATAAACCCTCTAAATGCTAACCTATTCATTCCCATCCACAACACACACACCAATCTCTCTCCACCATCAACTCTCTCTCTCTCTCTCTCTCTCTAGAAGTTTTACTGCATTATCTGTGCCCAGCGAAGAACCATGCAGAGACGACAACTAGCTACCATGAAGCAATCCCTTTTTGATCATGTAAAAATTAAAGTCTTTGTGTCTCTCGTTCTAAGCTGCATTTTATCATTATTTGTCCGCTTTGAAAAAATATGCAACTATTTTCTTGCAAGTTGAGAGCTGCCATGTATAATACTAGTATAAGGCTGTCCACATCCATGCATTTGGATGACTACAAAAAAAGGAAATTAAATGATATATATATATATATATATATATTTTATTCTCTAATTAAGTTTATTGATCAAATATGTGTTTTCTTTTTGCAGGGATATCTGGATGAACAATTTGTTCAGCTTGAGGAGCTGCAAGATGATGCAAATCCCAATTTCGTCGAAGAAGTTGTGACGTTGTACTACCGTGATTCTGCTCGACTTATTCAATCCATAGACCAAGCCTTGTAAGATTTTTATTATCATACTTTGAAATAAAAAATACTACAGTATTATTTTATGAACGTAACAAACTTAATCAAATGTCTGGCATATTAACTTTTATTTTTTATTTTTTCTTGTTAGGGAGAAGAGCCCTCTTGATTTTTCGAAGCTGGACAGCTATATGCATCAGTTCAAGGGTAGTAGTTCAAGGTAATTGCAATATAAAATTAAATGTGGGATTACAAAAATAAGAATTTTATTACTGTGATCATTTAGATTCTTTACTGTCCATGCAGATGCAGAGTTGTATATATTCTTTCTTGTTTTTGGATGATAATAACCCCCCTTCCGTACATGTAATATTGCAGCATTGGAGCCAAAAAGGTGAAAAGTGAGTCTACACAGTTTCGAGAGTACTGCAGAGTTGGAAATGCTGATGGGTAATTAATTTTTTGTTACACTTTTTTCTTTATTTAATTGTGACATCAATTTTATTATAAAAAAAAATGAGAATATATGATAAGGATCCTAGTCCAATTAATTTGGTGATCCTAAACTGTGATTAATGATTGTTACTTTGCAGTTGCAAGAGAACTTTTCAACAATTGAAGAAGGAATATGCCACTCTAAGAAAGAAGCTCGAAGTCTATTTTCAGGTCCCTTTTTTTTGTTCCCCTCTCTCTCTCTCTCTCTCTCTCTCTCTCTCTCTCTCTCTCTCTCTCTCTCTCTCTCTCTCTCTCTCCATTACCAGAAGAATTCCCTTAACGCGCACACACCCACATGTCACATGTGTGTCTGTGTTGTAATTAGTGCGTGTATTATGTGCAGTTTGCGAGACAAATTGGGCCTGTTGAGAAGGCTTGTCGCTCAAAGTAAGGAATTAATAAATAGGCTTGGGCTTCAGCATAATGGGTTCAACATTTGGTGTGGTTTGGTTTTCTCGTAGTTTAATGTTAAAGCCCACCAAATAGCAGCTTCTCAGATGGATTTTTTTCTTTTTATCTTTTAGTGGTGTAATTTCGGCACGCTTATGTATGCCTAAGTAACTTTAGCATCTTCTCTTTTTTTATCTGTACCATGGGCCATGGCTCTCTCTCTCTCTCTCTCTCTCTCTCTCTCTCTCTCTCTCTCTCTCTCTCTCTCTCTCTCAGTTGTATTTTAGAGGGATCGACCTCATAATAATTTATTAGTTTTAATTCAGAAAAATTACTAACTCTTGGAAGGGGTTGTGACAGAAATTCTCTTATTAAATTTTTTTTTGTTGATAAATTCTCTTATTAGCGTATCTATGTATATATCTCTTAAATCACGGAAAAATAATTACGTATATTTTTCGAAGCAGACGCAGTAGTAAGATTTATGATAAAGATTCAGTTACATGTCGGCCCATTAGGACATAATCGTGAGAGAATAATAAAGAATGAAGCCCAGTTACAATCTGCTGGCGTATCAAGCCCCATTTCCAAACAATTTTCCAGTTTTGGAAAAATTATAATGTTGGTCTTTTCGACTACAAGAAAAAATATATAAAAATATGATGTTTCTATTAGAAATTTTCGATAATTTTGATAGTTCCACAATTTATGGAAATAATATATCTTAATTAAATATAAACCAATAAAAATTACAGCAACCTAATTGACTAAACAATTCAACCGATCAAAAGCCTCTGCAAATTTCTTTGCGCCAACAATCATTTTCGTTTTTTAATCATCCTCCATATTTTTTTTAATCCAGTAATTAATTAGAAGCTAATTGAGAGGGGTTGGAGAATTAATTTGTGGGGTTGTGGGCTATTTGGTTTTGGTTGATGTTCTGTAATGTTAAGCATGAAAAAGCATTGGAGGTTGGCGACGAGGTTTTGCATAAGAGTTTTATTTCTTGGATAATTACATCTTGCTACTAAACCTAGTTGAGATGTGTCATCAATCATATGAAAATTTGAATTCAATGATAGAAGCCCTATTTAATAGATTATTGTGGTAAAGTGGTGGCATGGATCAAGAGCTCTGGTTACTATTAACTTCTAATTAATAAAAGTAGAAGTATTCACCAAAGCGAGAAAATAAATATGAAAAGGCGAAAGAATTAATTGTTGGCACAAAGAATTTTAGAGATGTTTTTGATCGGCTGGATTGTTTAGTCAATTAGATTACATTATTTTTTATTGATTTATAATTAATTAAGATATATTATTTCCATAAATTGTGGAATTATAGAATAAGTAATTGAAATATAAATATTTATATAATTGACTTCCCTGCCTACGTGGCAATGCAACATCATCGGTGGACACATTATGGTGCTCAAGGTGGGTAGAGGAGGGCAACCGTACCTAGGGGTGGTAATTGGTGCGGTAATTAATTAACCAATAACCGATTAAGGCTAAATATTACTACTATACACCTAACCAATTAAATATTTGGGTTATCTGATAACCAAATCTTTTAATTGTTATAGATATCGGTTAACTCAAATAACCAAAATTTATTAAAAGAAATTGGACAATATTTCTGGACAATGTCAATTGCTCATGTTCGTTCTCATAACCACAAAATCGTAAATAATAAAATGATAAATAATATCCAAACTCCAAACTATAACATAATAAAATTAAATCCTAAAAATCATAAATAATATCCAAGCTCAAAACTAAAACATAAAATAAAAGTTCAATCCTAATAACTAATTCGAACATAATTTCACGCAATATTTTCGGTGTTGTCACACACTTCATTAGTAGTCATCCCTTCCAAGTTCTAACTAATTTGAACATAAAATAATATATATTTTTATATTATAGTATATATTATTAATTAATAAATAAATTTGGTTAATTGGTTATTATGATTTGGTTTTGGTTATAACCAATAACCAATTGACTTAAAAAAATTTAACCGATACTGTACCAATAACCAATAAAATCAGTTTTTGGTTACCAATAATCAATTGGTTATTATGTATTTCGGTTAAATACCGTCTAACCGGAACTATTTAAACAACCCCAACCGTACCTAATAAATCAATTATATATTCAGATTTAGGATTAATCCACTTTCCTTCCCATAAGATTATATGAAGATAAAAAAGAAAAGAAAAACACACACACACGCACAGAGGGAGAGAATGAACGAGTCTGAAAAGCGGACTATTTTTATTAATAGAAAGAAAAAAAATCACTATATGGTTCGAACTTATTTAGTGCTGCACATTATTCTTCTTCCTCTTTTCATTATTCAGTAAATCATTTTTTTTAAATAAAAAAATCGATAACACCTACCATAAATAAAATGAAAGTATTGATATAATAAATGAAAAATAGTCGGAAAAGTAGTAGAGGAGTTTGTTAAGCGAAAGAGTAACAGAAAAGGAGAGGAGTGTGAAGACCGACCAGAATTTCAAGCTCTTCATAATATATTTCTTCGCCGATTTCAACCCTACTCACTCCCGCTCTCTGCATCCCCAGGTTTTTTCTTTTTCTTTTAATTTCTATCTTTCCTTTCTCCCATCTTCTTAATTTAATTGCAATCTTCAACTTTGTTTCCGATTTCTTTTTTTTTTCCGGATTAATCTTTAATTTCAGGCAAAAAGATGCAATTTACTGTTTTTACCTTCTCCCTGAACTGGGCTGCGGGTTCTTTTTCGTTTCTGTAAATTCTGCTTCGTTATAATTTTATTCTTGCATTTTTGTTTGATGCTGCATATTCATCTTTTGATCTTTAATGTACAATCACAAGCTCTGTGCCTGCATAGATATACATTAGAGTAATATATTTCTGGGTTTGGTTTAATTTCCTGTGTTTTTAGAGAATGTACTGTAATGGTTATATTGTAAATATGCACAGTACTGTTGAAACTATAAAGTGAGAGTATATTTGGCTGATTCATTTAGTTATGGTATTATTTCTGTTGTGGTGGAGTAAATCTTTCAGCTGTAGATATCTTGCCAATGTTGTTTTCTGTACGTTATTGCGATTTAATAGGATGGTATAATTGATATTCTAATGGGAATATAATTGCTAAAGAAGAAGAAGATGTTTTTAGAAATTGTAAATGAAACCAAATTGAGGTTAAATCGTTTTGAAATTGTTGGTATCCATGTCATAGTCTTTTTTGGCTCAGCATTGAGGAGTTCAGTATGATATTTTAGTTTCTGTAGTTTATCCTTGAACGATAAAATTGTGAGTTTTCAAGCAACTGTCTACACAACATGAGATTACTGTTTGATCCTTGGACTCTATAAGAAAGCCCTATCTTTGTTGTCATCATTCATTTGTGATGCAAGTTCCACTGGTGACAGTTTGGGAAACAATCGAGTAAAAACTTTCATTTCTTGTTCTCTCTGTTAGCTTTAGCATTGGCGTTGGCTATACTAAATACAACTAAGGTGCAATGATGCTAGTGAAATTTTGATTTTGAAAGTTTTGGTCTGTTGCAACTGTCGCTTAAATAGATGTTCTGTTTTTTTCTCTCAGGAAGTGTAGAAAAAGATGGAGGGGTGTAGTTCAGAGGCCACTCATGAAGGGGCTCTAGTGTCAGAGGTTCAGCCTGAAGATACAGGTTAGTTGTGCTGTTTCCTTTTATCCTCTCTTATAATATGTTTTTTGCTTCATTATTGAAGATTCTCTGAGACAAACTTTTTATATTCTGTATGCGTCTCTTGATGACAGTGAGAAAAGCTCGTATAGATGCTGTATGGCAGCAAATGAATAAAGGTGTGTCTCCAAAGACTCTTAAAAGCATCTTGGAGAATCGCAGTCCAAACACAAGCAAGACTCCTCTAAAAAGTCCAGTGCAGAAGTCATCTACGGTGAGAAACACTCTTTTTACGTACATTATAGGAAAAGGTTCGTTTTTTACCTGAACTAAAACCTTTGACAATGTGGAATCGCCTACACCTCTCTTTCAGGGTTGGATGAAATATCTCGGTTTGGGATCAACTAAGACACCATCTCCTAAAAAAGGGGTGTCAGAAAAGCGTCCCAGCATAAGTCAAAATGGTTCCAGTGAGGAAGCCAAGAAACTTGCTGCGGCCGCTCTCTCAGCAGTTAAGGAGGCTGCTGCTGCTTCAGCCACTACTGGGAGGGGAAAAGTCGAGGTGTGTTTTTTTCTTCTAGCATCACTGCTTGTTTACAAATTCTACTTTGTAGTAGGTTCTTTTCCTGTTTTTTAGGCCTGATATAGCTTGGTACTTCAAATATTACTTCCACGTTATCATATACTCGACTTAGAAGTCTTTGTAAAAGTGAATTTTATGTTTGATGGTTCAAAATATATTGTGTTTCTTCTTTCTTGCATTGCTTCGATCATCAAAGTCAAATTCCTTGCTGGTGTGTTCTGTTAGAAACTTAGAACTTCCAAAATCGTGTACTCGTACACTTTCTTGATGTCAATTTGACCATAGATATGTTCTGATTATTGGTGTTTAGTTTATTGTATATACCATTTACTTGATTATTTGTGATTTGTTAAACTGGCAGGTCACCGAAGTTCGAGACTTTGCCGGTGAGGAAATTGAAGTAAGGAAACTAGTCGATGCTGCCTCAAAAGAGGCAGTGGAGAAAGGAAAAATTGCAGCAGGTAGAGCATCAGCCGTTGATGCTGTTCTAGAACAGATAAAAAAGAAACCGAAACTCAGTGTGCTCGATAAGACAAAGATGGACTGGGGCGAGTTCAAGGAAGAAAACAAAGGCATGGAAGAAGAACTCGATGCATACAAGAAAAGTTCAAATAAGTATCTGGACAGAGTTTCTTTCTTGGAGCGTACTGACTACCGTGAATTCGAGCGAGAAAGAGATGTCCGGCTTGCATCACAGGCGAGACGAAAGACTGATATGCGAGACGACTGATCAGACTACTGTGGCCCCTAGGTCCAAGCCTCATCGATCTGTCAAAATCTTGAAAATCGAATTGAGGCCTTAACCTGCTCGTCATTGTTGGCTTGCCTCGGGTTCTAAACAGCTCTATCGTCTTCTCCTACTGGGAGCTTGCAATGAAACTTCGCTGCCACATCAGCGTGCCGATTGCTTGTTTTGTTTTCTAGCCTGGGTTGATCCTCCAAACTTTCATTGGTTTCTTGTTTTGAGTTTCAGCATCAGCTGCATTTTCCTACTTGTTAGATGTTGTCTACTAATGGAAAGTGGCATCAGATATTTCGTCACTGTATTGATTTCTTAAAAAGTGTAAGAAAGTGCAATCAAATTTTCCTTTTATTTGTGATGTGAGAACTTCTCATTGTTTCTCTTATTCTATTATTTTATGGCAAAATGGAGAAATTTAATCCGATCTTAGCATAGCACCGAGTTTTTAGTTCGATGATAAATACAATTATGTGACAATATTTTTTATTTTTATTATACTGAATCGGATAGTTAAGAATAATAACCGTAAGCGATCGGCTTGGAAGGTTTTCGAGATAGTGTGGCACTCTAATTCTTGAAAGGATTTAATTTGATTGACAAATCAAAACAAAAATTACAGAATAAGAAATTTATAAATTTCAAAGGTTTATTAATTATTAGTAATATAGTATATATATATATATATAGATGAGAGTTAGTTACCGGGGGAAGAACATGAAAAATACAACTGCGAAAAACATAGTAAAATTTTTAGCCTTAGTACCTATGGTCAAGATCAAAATGTAATCTAAAAGAAATGATTTAATTCTACTAGATTTACAGATAAGAAGAAACGCGACAAGTTTTTTCCCACTTCAGCTGCTTTGTTTTGTTCGTTTTCAGAGGAGTACTTCTCTTACAACATCGTACCTGTTCTGTTGTCTGAACTCTGAACCCATTTCAAGATTTTAATTTGAAAACCCTTAATCTTCGTGGGTTGCCCAGTTGCCCTCATAATATATATATATATAGCCATATTTGATGAAACTTAACAGCTCTGTCTGATAATTGCCTGCAAGAATGGATTTTTCGTTTTTCACTTTTCGAGGTTTAATGAACTGAGAACGAAGGTTTAGGTGTTTGAAGGACTGCTCGAGTAGTTGAGTTGAGTTGAGGTGTTTAGTTCACAATGTTGCCGCTTTGCCCACCAACCACCAACTGCGTCTGCAATACAAAGGTCAAAACATTTTCTTTTTTCCTTTTTTTTTATAAAGAATTTTGGAATTGAAGTATTTTATGTGAATTAGTTGATTGCATGTTGGAATTTTGATGTTTTTGGTTTCTTTCTTGTGATCCCAGTCTTGATGTTGTATGACTAGTACTAGTATATGGCTTTTCTTGGTTTGTGAATTCATAAGTTGATTGAAATTATAATAGTAATTGTTATTTTTGGTGTCATTGAGTAACAACAGTTTTAGATTGAGTTTCATAAATAATACATATTCTTATGCAGGTTTCTGTTTGTGGGGGTTTCAAATCCTTATCTCCATATTGGATGACATCTGATGCCATGGTTTCCTTTAAAAGAGCACCTTTTTCATGTCTTTACTTTAACAATGTTGGAAACAGCAAACAGCTGGTCTCTACGGGCATGATTTCTTGCTCGTTATTTCAAAATGGATCGCCAAATTTAAGACAATGTGCGCTGAGCAGTTGCCAAGTTGAAGTAATAGATGAGCCACACTATTTAGGATCAAATGACATGATGTTTTTGGAGAATTCTTGCAACTCTGCTGCAGATGATCAGCTAGTGGATTATAATAACTATGTTGAATCAGTTACGCCTTTTGAAACTGTGCAAACTGATTCTGATATGGTATCTGATCCAATTAACATGGATGTAAATTCACTATCTTTTCTGGATACAAATTTTTCTGATATCGTTTCCAAATTGAGGGGATCTGTTGCCGAAACATTTTATAGAGGAGAAAATTTTCTGAACAACTTATCTGATAGTGTCACCTCGACACTGACTGCTACTCTTCGAAATACCAATCGAGCAGTTGATAGTTCCGTCAATGAGATTATCTCGTTTATCAACAAATCTGCAGGGTCAGTGAGCAGTAAATTAGTTGGACTATCTAGTGAGGTAAAGGAGGCATCAGGCGGAGCCGGGCCTTTTGCACTTTATGTTTTAAGGGGAACGATTGTTGTAGTCGAGAACTCTTTGTTACAGGGAGGCAAAACTGTTGGATACGCTTACAGTTTTGTAAAGGAATTTCTCCCTTCACGAGTCCAAGAAGCACTTGGTTTATCTGAAGAATGTGTAGGGAAAGTATTGGTTCCTGCTGGAACTGTATTTCAACAGGTTCACTTAAAGTCCTAGCCTTCCGAATGTGAAACATGTCAAATAATTTCTATAAAATATGATTTTGTGATGCTTAAATTGCTGCATTTTAATTTTGATGCAAAGGTTTACTTGGCTGTGGAAGGATTTGAAGAACGTCTTGGCCTGGACCCTAATGATCCACTTGTTCCATTTCTTCTTTTCCTTGGATTCTCAGTGACTTTATGGTATAAATCCTATTTTGACATTTTTATTTTCGTTTTGATTCTTTCGAAATGATCTTGAGAAAATGAATCGTGATCTTGCCTTTCTGTCTTTTTAATGAACAGAAATCACATTTCTCATCAGATTTGTGCAGGGGTTCTTATAGGATAGTAAAATATGGTGGGTATGCAGGAGATTTGTCTCCTCTGTCAGCTATGGAGCTCTTACAAAGGAACGAAAATGCTGTTCTTGTCGACATTCGACCTGAGGTAAGAGATTCTAAAATTATCCAACCTTTGCTTGCATGGAAACTTATAGAGCCCGTTGTATTACAAAATTTTATGCGGTTTGTTTTGTTTGAAAGATATACTATTCTGTCCTAAGACTATGATAAACCCTTGCAAAATTAGTTGTTGCTGACTATTCCCGATTGTATTGCTCTGTTTGCAAAGAATTTCAAGGAAAGAGACGGTGTTCCTGATCTTCGAAGGGCAGCTCGATTTCGATATGCCAGTGTGACGCTTCCTGAGGTTGCTTCTATTTTGGCTATGTACACCTTTTCTCACATTAGTTTTACCAAGTTAAAACCTTCTTAAGGGGAAATATAGGTAGACGGAGAAAATATTGAGAGAGATATTTTATTAATTTTTCTGTCGACGTGCACATAAATTTGCAGGTTGATGGCTCTGTGAAGAAGTTGCTGAAGGGGGGAAGAGATATTGAATACACATTGCTAGCTGCTGTTATTCGTAACCTTAAATTAGTTGATGTATGAAGCATGTCGATGAATATAAGCTATATAACTTTTGGTGTCCATAACAAAAACTTTATGTTATGCAATGATGTTTACATGCTACTGGTCATGCAGGAGAGGTCTAAAGTTTTAGTTATGGATGCTGATGGAACGTTTTCCAAGGGTGTCGCAAGATCACTGAGAAAGCTTGGAACTAAGGCATTATTTCATTCCTTCATTTAGTTAGCCATCATAAAAGCAATTTTACTTGTATATCTATTTTCATTTTATTTAATGTTTGGAGTGAACTTTTGTTCTCTTTTCATACAACAGAAACCTTATCTGGTCAAAGGTGGCTTTCGCTCTTGGATGAAGAGTGGTTTACGCGTTAAAATGGTAAAACCTGAGACGGCACTTACAATAATCAATGAGGTAAGTCTTTCGTCTGCGCTCTCTGTGAAGCAAAGTTGTGATGGGGAAAATACATCTCAAGCTCAAGTGATTAGTGCTTGTGAAAACCAGTCGATATCTAGAATAAGTTAAAACCATTGTCGCTTGTAGGAAGCTGAAGCCATCTTGGAGGAAATCAAACCAACTCCGTTGAAAACCATTGGGTATGGAGTGGTGAGGCTTTTACTCCATGTTTTGATTACTTTAATTTACTTTCTTGTTGCATATGACTAACAAGTAACAAGATATTTCTATCAATTCCAATTTTGTGCATGCCTTTCATATTATATGGCTCATATTCACATTCTAATCTTCCGTCCTGGGAGATGATAGCTAAGCCATAAAAATGCACCAATTTTAGATTCTATCAAGCATCAGAAACAAGATTTTATAAACTGCAACATATATTTGCACATGCAAGATGCAACTGACTAGCCTAATTCTTCATGCGTAGGTTTTTGCAGCGGTGACTTACTCAGTAGTAGGTAACGTGCTTTCATTTTCCACGTATTTTTTAGCATCTATTAGCCGCGTCAAGTTCTGATTCTTTTGTTTTTTTAATTTTTTTTAATTTTTGTATTCCCTGCAGAATGGGAGAAGACTCTGCAATTTATCGGTGTTATTGGTCTGGGCCAGGTAGTTTCTTGAATCTTGTCTTCAACTAGATATTCTTAAAATAAGTCGAATCTTGACTTACTGCACACTTAATTCTCATCATTGCCAAACAGAACATATCCACATATCTTAGATAGGGGAATTTTGAAACCTTTATGTAGTTTATATAAAAATGGTGAAATTATTAACCTTCAATTGAATATGAGGAACATGAGCATTTGAGCAAACCTCTGCTTCAAAAGTCTGAGCTTTCTACTACCCTCCTGCCTTATTTTCTCACTTTTAAATTATTCCCAGAGTTTAATCCGTCGAGTTGCTTCTTACCAAGACGTAGAAGATCTGAAGCGGGATGTCAGGTACCGGCTTACTTCACTGAGTCTCATAATCAAGTACTTAAGCATGCTTTATGGAATCTGTTTCTATGTTCCTACACGTGAAACTCAGATATTTGAGAGTGTAGAACATAGCATCTGAAATGAAATACAATGCAACGCTCTCTTTTACGATTCTTTGTAGTTTATGGTGTTCGTTTGTATCAACAACATGAGCATTGGTGCACTTGTCAGGCTGCTGCTAACTCCAGTGAGAGTAGGTGGCCGTGCGATTTCATGGGCAGCTGGAAAGTTAGGAAGCAATGGTAATGGACTACCCATGTCGCCTTCATCATCCGACGTCCAAAGCAGGGTGTTGCAGGCAGCTGCAAAGCACAAGTCGCAGCTCTCCGATGACGAAGGAGCAGAATATTCATCTGAGACGGAGTCGTCCACCGATGAGAATGTAAATACGTGAGGCTGAGGAGCTCAAGTCCTCTTCCTTTTCAGTAGAATTTGCCTACTTAAACTGGATTTACTGATGTTGGGAACGATCTTGGCTTAATAAGATGAAATATTATTTTTAGAAGTCGGATTTCTTTATTTTATCATCCTTTTTTGCACATTTTTATCGTTTCTGATTTTCCATTGTGTTGGCATAACAGACTTCGTTTAGCTTGTACAGAATCATCTCCTCTTTCCCCGTATAAATGTTCCTTGCTTTCCAAATTTATATACTTACTTATCCCTAAGAATAAAGGCCAAGATTAAATAAAATCAAAATTTGCATTCTAAGAACAAGGGCAAAGTGGAACGTTTGGAATCATTTTTATGACATGGGAAAGGGAATAAACAATGTTATCACACAAATGAAGACTCGAATTGAAATTCATATATTGTCAATGGCTAGGATTCGCTAGAAAATTACTTGAGTTTTCATCATCCAATACCTTGAATCATAACAAAACTAAGCAAAGAAAATCAAGGATCACAGAGAATTTCGAATCAACGCGCATAATTATATTTACAAAGGACAATTACAGATTCCAGTTCTAACTATTTGACTAGAGTATTAAACATCAATATATATCACAACCTGCTTATAATTAGCGAGGTTTAAACATTTTCGAAGAAAAACCTGGGAAGAATATTTACTCAAAAGCATAACAGAGGAAAGGGAATAAACAAAATAAAGCAGAACTCGTGGGCTTTACAGAAGGGGCAAGTTTCTAAATGTCTTAAAATGGAATTAAACTTCTACGATGTTGCAAAGGAGCAAAGGTAAAACAAAAATGCTGCTGCAAATGCTGCAGTTGATAGGTTAGAGCTTGAGGCTGTGATGTTTGGCCTCTGATCAATACAACCAGCAATGGTCCGCTCCTCATGAATTCGTGGCAATGCATACACACTTCGCTAGTGATATAAATAAGCAACGCATCACTACCATCAGATTAGTCTGCATCTCATGGAATCTCCACAAAAATACTGTGAAAAAGACTAGTTACAAACAAGAATATTCCAGAGATCCCAAAGGTGATAGAATGCACCTGCAGAAAACAGAATTTACCGGGCATAAGGCCACATTATCTTGAAAACAGTTTATTACAAGTAAAACATTTCATAAACAGGAAGAATATCCAAATTTTGATTACATGGTACCTCTGTAAACCTAAGATCCTAATAACATACACGGGACCTCTGTAATCAGATCTAATTTTGATACTAGCTTTTGTTAATTTCATTTCCACTTTACTCTTCAAACAAGAAGTTGCCCTTTGCAATTAAAAGATACTGCTGCAAGCTACTGACTTGGAACATGATTTGCATTTAACAAGACGCAGATCTTACCAGCATAGCAACGTAAAATCCCTTTGGATATTTTAGTAGTGAAGACTTCTTGATGCAATTGAAGCCCTAAAAATGAAAAGAACAACAATGAAAAAAAAAGCTTCAATAAATGAAAATCTGGTTGCAGATTTGAAATTCTATAGTAAGTTAAAATACTTAATATGACTTACCATGCTTGTCGACATCTGACAGCCTCTTGACGAACAATTCTCTTTGGATCATCAAGTGCCTTTGATGTGGCTTGTAAAACCTAGCATTGAGTAATAAGTTTGTCACTTGAAAAGCCCTTAAGAAAATCTTCATGAGTCACAAAATCCTCATCCCACAAACTTATATGAAAAAGCTACAGCTTGATGCCTGGCTTGTAATATTATGAGCATTTAACTATAGTTTATCTGCCGCCCAGTTGAACAAATACGCAATAACGAAGAAAGATGTATGCATAGATAGTGCAAATGTGCAATTAATGGTTGAATGTCATCTTGAGATTTTCTTTTGTTCAGGCATTAAATCATATTATGTGTGTATGAGTGCAAGAATATTTATACCTTAGATCTCAAAGGATAAATTCTTGTATGGGGAAGTTCAGACATAGCAACAAGGCACTGTATTGCTGTTTCTCGGATAGCCTGAAAACATGAAGAAACACTTTCACAAGCTGACAACAGAGCTTCTCAGGGCTAACAAAAATTTATTTCCATCTGCTAAATGTAGAGAACTAAAAAAATCACATGCTGGAAACAAAGGTTCAAAAAAGGAAAAATTGTTAAAACATAAATTCAAAGAGAAATCATCAAACTTGAAGATAAAGAACTTTTAGAATGCATTGTGGAGATATGATAGCTGAAGAAATATCGAAAGAGGCTTTAGGCTAAAAGAGAAGTCCTCAAGGATCAGATGACAGCTTCAGAAAACATCCCAGAGCAACAACACATGTATCCACCCACTCTTTTGTGGGTGGTATTAATCAAAAAAAAACCAAGACACCCAGGATAGAAGCCAAAATTCAACATTACCATTTCACTGATACCTAATAGCTTTAGGAAAAATAAATAAACATATTTATACCATCATGTGTGGATATGCTGTCAGATCAATAAGTTGGAGTATAATGCCGGGTGTATTTTCTACTGCAGCTTCTTGTCCTGTGGCAATGAGTGCGAGAAAAAATTAGAATATTTGACAGCCGAAATGCATTTCAACCGAATAATTTAACACCAAAAGGCCACTTTGCCGAGCTTGTTGCATTATTTCATTGATTGTTAATTGCACTAGGCTTGTTCTAATCCACCATGAAAAATCAACTAATGACACCCAAGAGCGACTTAGATGCATTGATTGTAATAAATGGCAACCATAGACCTGGGAATAATATTTTTCTTCAAGGAAGGCACGTTTGCACTCTAATACCTTATTCATATTTGCAATCAAAGAGAAATAAGAACAGGAGTACAGTAAGATCACATCAAGATTTTTTTTTTGGAGTAAGCAGCGCAAACTTCCAAACAAAAAGCATTTTCGATATGGTGATGATAAAATCATAAGAGCCCTTCAGTTCGTGCCATGTTGAATAAACAATTGAAGAAGAAGAAAGACTAATACAGAAAGATAAAGCATGATGCCCCTCTCACCATTTTTCTCAAGCAATATTCCAGACATAACAAGTAACATTTTGTAAATAATTTCCTTGTTCACGACATCCTTGCTCAGCATGGACAAGCAATCTAATAAAATAGGAACAATCTGCGTGAAAAGTGATATATGTCAAGAAAATAGTGTAGAGAATATATTGCATGAGTATCAGAAGGTTGGGGATGGTATAGTGAATTAATCTTGCTAACCTTTTTGGATTCTGCCAAAACAGCGGTCATAGGAGTATCAGACACAACATGTGCAAAGGCCCTATATAGCATAGATCTGGAACTGTTTGCGGGACTGGATCAAAACAGAAAAGTGCATACTGCATTCAGTTCAACTAAGTTTTATTCCTACTTAACCAAGGTATTTGAAAGGGAGAAATAGGATAATAGCAATTATCTAGATAAAAGTACTAAATTGTAGCAACAATTTTAAAACATATAAAATCTAACAATTGTGTACTACTTTACCCTTTTTTATTTTTTCCCTCCCTTTCCTATTATTATTTATTCTACGATTTTGCAATTTAGTACTTTTATCCATTTCTCCCATTTAATTTATACGTCATTGTTTCTCGTCCATAATTATACTACACATCTTCTAATATTCCTTCATTTCTTACACGTCCAACAAAATACCAGATTTTAATATAGAATAATAATACATATTATATTACTAGTTTTTAATAATTTACAATTTAGTTCTATGTGATTCCACATTTTTAATTTTGTGATTTTACTTAAAGATGAATTTTGTGCTTCCACATTTTTAATTTTGTGGCTTTACTTAAAGATGAATAATTATGTGATTCCACATTTTTAATTTCGTGTTTTTACTTAAAGATGAAAAATTATGTGATTCCACATTTTAAATATTGTGGTTTTAATTTAGGATGAATATTAGGTGCTTCCGCATTTTTAATCTTGTGGTTTTACTTTAGGATGAATATTATGTGCTTCCGCATTTTTAATTTTGTGATTTTACTTAAAGGTCAATTTTTATGTGCTTTCACATTTTTAATTTTGTGATTTTGTTTGAAGATGAATATTATGTGATTCCGCATTTTTTATTTTGTGTTTTTACTTAAAGATGAATATTTTGTGATTCCACAATTTTAATTTTGTGATTTTTGTTATGGATGAATATTACTTAAAGAACTAAGGGTATAAATGACCTAAATTGCTAGATTTTGTATGTTTTAAATTAGTTGCTAGAATTAGTAAAAAAAAAATATTAACATTGCTAGAAAAGTGGATTTTCCCTATTTGAAAACTAGTAAAGACCACCTAACAGAGGAGAGTTTATGATCATACACGTGTAGATAATCTAAACCCAAATCAATTCATTACACAACCTAACCCTGTTGTTTGGAAGTCCTTTACAGTATTGGCCACCATTAGTGCCTAAGTTTAAACAGAATGGCAAGAATCCCCCTCCCCCCCAACAAAAAAAAAATTGCATATGCAAGTCATCCTTTCATACCTGACAGGTGATGTGTCAGATTTCATCACCAAGGATAAAAAAATTGGCATGATGGTGCTGAAAAAACGTTGCTTGTAGAGTGGTCGTATGGTTGCATGATACTCTCGGCTCAGACATTCTCCAGAGTCACTCATAATGATATGAAATGCATCAGCTGCACCTGTCCTCAGCTGATGCATGTCTTTCTCATCAATAATTTGGAGCTCTTTCAAGTCTCCACCTTTGCAATCCAACATCAAGAAACTCAATAGAGCCATTGTTATATCTTTTATCTTTTCATTCCCCCTCATAAGTAATCCTTTACCTATCCAGGCTAATCCATTTGCAGTGTTAATCCCTGATTGCATTCTTAAGGTATTTAATCTTAAACTACTGAAATCAATTCCGCTGCCATCATTTTGAGAAACATTATCATTGTGAGATTTCCCCATAAAACTAGGAGATATCATGTCCAGTGCCTTATTCAGAGTCAGATGTCCAGAGGAGTCCCTTCCTGCGCTCTCCAAAGGTAGCTTATTAACTAAAGAACCCAGTGCATGAGCAGATGGAACATGCCCCTTGAGGAGGCTTTTTATGAACAGCTGCATAATCATTTCTCCATTTGGTATACTTGTTTGAGGTCGAAGACCTATAATAACTGAAGCAAATAATGAAGTAAGCCACTCATCTCTACGCGAAGAATCACCATGTTTGTGAGTTTGCGGCAACCCTTCCTCCTTTACTAGAGAACTGTCAGATTTATTTACCATCTGTCCAAAAACAGTACTTGAAGAAAGTACTTGAGAAGCTTTATTAATAATTATATCCTGGCTTTCCTTTGAACAACTCCCGACAGACTTCTTCATCGCAGTCATTATTGCATCAAGAAGATCCTGGTAACATGCTTCCTCATCAGACAACATTCAACTTAACTAGTACTATAATACAAATAAACAAAAAAAGACTGGAAAAATCCAACTTCTATTTGGCTGCCTTACACTTGCAATTTCCAAGGGACCAAGGTTTAAGGACTTAAATTGTTCAATCTTCTCCCACATATTGAGAGCAAAATTCAGAGGGATTTCCTCAAAACCTCCAATTTTAAGAAACCTGAGGCCATGTCAAGAAACACGTCCATTGAATAGTTAAATATAAGATCCCAAGTCAATTGATAGAGTATTCAAACAAATAACCAGAATCATTAACTTTTAAGAATTACCAATAAAAAAAATTCGCTCACCATGGAAGCACCTTTTGGGTGTAAGTATCAAGAAGTGTGACCATCACTTTTCCAGACTCATGATTCCCTTGATCCTGTTTGGTAATATGTTAAACAAGATTTTACAAGGCAAATGATAGAATAAGGGTACCCAAAAAAAAAAAAAAAAGTTCCATGAAGAACCGAATTAATCATAGCAAAATTATAGTATATCCAGTGACTATGTATTCTTTGACAAAACAGACAAGTATCTGGTAAATATCAAACAGCCAAGTAAAAATGTTGCAATGCAAAATGATAATATGGTACACTATTATCAACAAAATATTTTCATTAATGCTTGACTGTATGACAAATAAATACTTACATAAGCAGCTGCAAAATTGCTATATATAGCTGCATATAAGCCATGAACAACTCTTAACATAAAATCCTTCCTTGTTTCTCCAATTTCAAAAGCAGCCTGAAGTTTGAGAGATAAAGGCATAGCCAGTTCACCGGAAGGTATAAGGGAGACAATCTTTTCTACAACAATACTCTCAAAGCTCACAGCTTTCTCAGATTCTGGATATTTATTGACAAAAGAGCCGATTTCTGTCAATGCCTTCAGTGTCAATGTCCACAAGAACGTCTTGTTGCTATCAGAAATAACTATTCTGACAAACTCTGACAATATATTATCATATATGGACTTTGATACTGGTAGGAAGCTTTCTGGAAATGTACCCAAAATTTCCAGGCCCTTAACTGCAGTTAATCACAATAACATAAAATAATAAATAGATAAATAAATCAATAAAAGTTTTTCTGAAGAAACATTGCTGCATCAAAATTCAAAACCCTGATTAGAAATTTCTTAAAACATATCTGATCCTTTTTTCTTTTTTGGTGATGAAACAACTTTATTGAAATAGAGATCATAACGGGATGAACAGTTCACTTAAGAAAGTTCATATATTAACCATATAATGAGTTGCATGCAACACAAGTTCATCTGAGAATGGCTCAATGGCCATAGACCAAAGAGAAGGAAAAGAAAATAGCATTATTAGAAATTCAAGCCAAATAATAATAATAATAATAATAATAATAATAATTTTAACTCAGTAACTTCTATTGCTCCCTCTCATAGCATTCTTATCTAGACAAACAATATTGAAACCCATACTTCATAACATGATAAGAATACTTCCACCTTCTAAATCCATGCTACATTAAATTACATAAATTTGACAAATAAGCTACATCCTAATAAAGAAAATGGAATGTAATCGGTTGAGTCCATCAACTTGGACACCTAAGTTCTTTAAAATCATATTTCTGTTGTTTCTTTAAGGTCTTCCATCATCTCACATCAATCAAAGGTCATCTAACTATTGCTCAATGTCTGAAAGGAAGGATGGAGCAACAGAAGAAAGTTAAGGTCAAAGACCATTCAAAACTGTACATGTTGAAGTTAGACACTTATAATATGAAAACTGAAACAACATAAGGTTGAAATCAGGTTGCTTATGAAAAAAATATTGAATGAAGTCTAGCAAGAGAAGCAGGAGGATAACTATTAACCTTATATTGAAAAAATTAGAAGCTAACATATCTTCTGAACCATTAAATTTCCTTTTTTTTTAATAAGAAAAGAGTATTTATTAATTTCACAAAACAGCAGTACAATAATTTGCCAGATATGTAATAGAGAATGTCACTATGGACAAAAAGGTGAGCAAAAGTTCCCATAAATCCGGTCCAGGAATGCAGTGGCTCCCTGTTATCTTTACAACTCGAGCATTACATATATGTAATAATGGAGCTTATTTTTCAAATTAATCATGACCAAACATGGTCGGGGTTTTCAGATTAATAGGAAGCTCACTTTTCAGTTTGCAAAGAAAGAATCTTTGGCAGACCCATCCTTCTAACCAAACAAGTAAAATATAGTTATGAACATGAAACATTGGTAGTGACAACACGTTCAAAACTAGCATATTCTTCATAGAGTGACAGCATTCAGAATAAAATGCTAACCTCCAAAGTAAACATCAGAACTTGGTCTTTGATCAGCTATTAAGAGGGAAAAGAATGCTTTCACTAGTGATTTACAGCAAGTGCTAAGCATGGTCTGATGAGAAAATTCAAGGGCTGTAGAACTGTCAAGGGAGGCAGCCACATATCTGCATGCTGCAAGAAGTTCTACACAGAGATAAATAGCTGCATAATTAAAACTGACTGGGGGAAAACGATCATCATCTACATAGCCATTCGAAGATTTTGCAACT
Organism: Schizonepeta tenuifolia; assembly: GCA_029490685.1. NCBI lineage: Eukaryota > Viridiplantae > Streptophyta > Magnoliopsida > Lamiales > Lamiaceae > Schizonepeta > Schizonepeta tenuifolia. The sequence goes on from CM055960.1 coordinate 58,568,230, forward strand.
GAAAGCCCCAGACTTTCCATTAGGAGCGGAAAGAAACTGCGCAAGACTTTATTGCACAACGCAGGAGAGGGTTTAGCACAAGTAGACAGAATATGACCAACCACATGCAATCTCTGTTTTGCAAGTGAAGGAATTTTATCCATCTCCTTATACTGATTCAGGGAGTTCATAAAGACATTTATGTCATTGTCACCTAAAATTAAACTAATGAAATCACCATATTGTTGAATAATTTCCTGCAGGAGTAAAAAAGCCTGCACCATAATGTCACTATCCTGAAAACCCATTCCACCCACCAATTCAGAATCCTTAGTCAGGGTACATTGAGGTGAAATATATGTTGCATCTTTTACAGAAGACCAAAGAGCTTCAGCATGGCTTGCCATCCTTTCTGGTCCATATTTCATTGTGCAATAGCTGAGACACCTAAATGACTCCACCTGCAGACAGACATGTAGGGCTTCCAAACACTTAAAAGAATCATAATTTCAGATGTATAAAGACAAAAAAGATGCATTGTATGGGAGACTAACCTTAGCTGACGGCAAAGAAGAAGAAAGTTTCTCTAGCAGCAACGGGATAGAAAAAGGTTCAAAAAGAGGTGTAGAAGCAAATGCCAACTGAAAGACACCAGAACAAAAGTAAGTGTCAAATTGCTTTAATCAACATCTCAATCAATAACATGTTCCTGAACCATAGCATTTGAAGCCTTCAAAAGTATTCAAGTAAAAATAGATGTTCAGTATTCAAAATTATTGTTCTTATACTGCATCCTCCTCAAGTCACTTAGCCTGAGAGATGCAATGTATCTGTACAGGTACGGTGCGAGATTTTCTCATATTTCCACATGCAAGGACGCGGGATGGATCATACTTTTAAGAATTATTTTAACAGAAGGTCAAACTATATGGAAAAGACAAGGACGTTCCTTGTTTCCCCTACAAGTAAAAAGGAATAAAGTAGAAGTTTCAAAGTCTTAGCAACACAAAATTTCATGAAATCCTTTAATAAGTTGATTAGACAAAATGATTTGTTTGTTTATGGAAAGAAGGCCAAGTCAGGTTTGCTTCTATAAGTATGTTCAAGTGGAACAAAATGGATGGACTACACTACTTTTCATGCTTGATGGGAAAAAGGAAAATGAAGGAGATAACATTTGGGTAATCAAAAATAATATTCAGAGAAACTATTAATACACTTGAAATCTCCTAACCCACTAGCAGAAAGTTAATCTTAAAAGATTTTATGCAGCATATGAAACAGTAAACTGGAAGTAAACATTAGACTATCAGAAAAGGAGAACCATTCTCCTTTTGTCTACATCAGAAGTCATATACAAGACTCAAATCAGAAATAGGTCGCTGGCAGAAGTTCTGTAGAAGATATCAAGAAACCAGGCCCAAGCAAAAGTAGATTAATTCAGTAATCCAGCTTTGGCTGCAATCGTAGAGTAACATAAAACAAATTACTCACCATCAATGCCCTTGAGAGTACTTCTCTCTTTGTGTCATCATCCTCACCTTTTGGCTGGACAAATATTGAAAACCAAATCAGTACAAGGAAAACATATAAGAGATGGGAGGTGGAGAAGACAAAGAAAAAGGAAGTATTTAGGCTCTCTCGTAATAGCACCAGATTCTAAGACATATAGAACTGTAGGTGCGGTCAAATGATTGGTGTATTTCCTAATATGAGATCATGAATATTTCAAAGAGGCAAACAAAGTGCAAGAAGAACATGCTACATACAAATATATATCCTTTTCTTTCAGTGAGCTCTATGAACATAATAAAAATACATTGATTTAAATTCCTCTCAAACTGTTCCAAGAAATTTTAGTTTAGTTATTGATTTAGCCCTACTACCAGCGCATTTCCACAGAACTTCTGTATGGTGCTTCCATCTAGGAGCTTTAACATACCACAACCATTATGACCTCATGAAATGTAAAGCTTAATGAAATAACAGTCATCAGCACAGATATGACAACTATGACGAGGAATGTGAAATAGAACAAGAGTAAATAGGTCTCTCACATGTGTGAAATGGATGGGAAAATAACTGCCTAAAATTTCGAACACATCTTCAGCATAATTTGCTAAAGGACCAGAAGGATCAGGATATAGTCGTGCAATACATTCCACTATATGAAAGACAAGCAATAAGCATTGAGGATCTTTTTCCCCATCAATGGCCTCACAGATTCCATATACAAGGTTATCTCCCTGGAAAAAGAGAACAAGATAAAGTTAAATTGTTGTTCAAAACACTGTTTGCATTACTTGCAGCAGTCACTGAAAGTTAAACTAAAATGGTATAAACCAGATGTCACATGTCATATGATTATAATTCCAACAGAAATGAATCTGTGATTTTCAACATTTAAGTGAACAAACCAAAATGAACCAAAATGAATGAAATTTCAACAAACACATAATGTGCCTGCTCCAAAAATTGCAAATGAGGCATTCCAATGAAGACAGATTCAGCATAAGAAAATTAGGTAGAGAAAAATGAGAAGAAGAATATAGGGAGAAAGTAAAATGAGTTCACCAAATCCTCTAGTGCTCCCGGATAGTCATTTAATAAGCAATCCATTAGTTGAAAACTCAGCTGCAAAGAACATGATGTGTAAATTAAAATTTGTCATATATGTTAGGCACAAGGACTAAAGATTATTTAAGTATGGATATCTCGTACTGAGACTTATGTTACGCACGAAAATCAAAGATTATTGAAGTATGGATATTTCATAATTCATACTGAGACTTACCTTCCTGTCATGTTGGCCCAAGGACTGCACCTGCAGATTTTGGAGATATGACTCAGCAAAAGCCTTTGCTTCAGAATTAGTGACTCTTCCAACATCAACTTTTCTCTTCAATAAAGCCAAACAGCCAACGAGTGCACCACGTAATGCTTTCCAGTCTGCCTGAGAAACAAAAGTATTTTATAACGATTGAATTGTAGCTCAATCATAAAAATTTGTAAACCCATAGATTGTGTCAACATATATCAAGAAATTGCAAATTTAATGGAACATGTGAAAAGATATGCAAAAAATATAATGTAAACGATCAATATGTCTGTGCAACTTTGCAGAAATTATATTCCTATGGGAAGGGAAGATCCTAGAAAACTTGGTAATTATGAACCAAAGGCTTCTCTCCACTGCCTCTAGCACCAAATTCATTTATAGTGATCAATTCTATATACATAAATGAACACTATGGTTTACATTGATGCATACATTGAAAGCGCATCACTGTCTCTAGTACAGTCGCTGTGCATTTTATACTTTGCATTAGCATAACATCTCTCCATTCCTCAAACACTAAAATTAAGCTTTCTATATGTACAATAAATAAATGTTCCAAAAATAGAAAGAATTTTAAGCAAGTAAAATACACATGTAGCAGGTAGATGAGTTCTTCTAGAATCCTTATTCACTAACCAGTCTATCTGTGAAGAATACTGCTAGGCTATGTATTGAACTGCTACTCAAGGGCTTTGTTGCTAGTTGATCCATCAGTTCAGCAAGGAAGAGAATTCCTGAATGATAGAAAGGTTAATCTGTATGATATACAGCATTAGAAGTTCCAAAAACAATCGCAAGTTACAAAGCATGAAAGCAAAACATATAATGCCACAACATAAGTCACAAATTTGTGCCACATGAAGGCTCTTGCATCAGCTATGCTGACTGAGGAAGCAGATTAAATGAGAGGACACTCGATTTCAAAGCCTAGAAAATTTGCTATAAATGCAGGACTCCCAGAGCCAGTTGACTAAGAATCTGCACGAATCTTTTATGAATAAAACAGCTGGATAAAAGTAATCGGCCATTCTCATTCATAATTTAATTTTTAAGTGAGACTGAGGGTTAATCACAACAGATGATAAAATTAAAATGCTGAAGTTGCACAGGGAAAGTACCTTTACATACTTTTTTCTATCCAGAATTATATCTACTTTGTACCTTAAATTGGAATCCAAAACAAAAGGGCTAGGCAAAATACATTTGTTCATTAGGATGAAGACACCTTCTCAACAGCCAAATAATAGTGCACCAACTTCAAATTATCAAGAAGGTAAATATTGTTCGGACAACCTCCGAAGTCATCACACAGCTAAGCACAATAACACTGCAGATGTGTAGAAATAATGGAAAAGGTAGAGTGATAATATGGAGATACAAATTACCTCTAGATCGAAGAGTGCTGTCAGTAGTAGTCAAATACATCTCCATTTCCTTAACCTGTAGATGAGAATGATGTTGAGTAAACATTTTAACTTATTTAATAATGAAGTTGCACATATGAATATATTAATTTTAGAATACACGTAACATTGTAACGACAGAACTTACAAGTGTTTCGAGAGTAAAAACACCCTTCTTCAACAAAGTGGCAACTGCGTCCACACTGACCGTCTGTAATTCAATTTCACAACACAAACCACTTATATCAGTATAAATTCATTAATCAAGAGTAGCAGAGTTTCGATTGAGCATAAATTTCAGAAAGCAATGAGCGTTCACAGCAAAAGCACATAGAGTTAGTATGATTTAGGCTTTAACAAGGAGTCTGTGAATAAGTAAAATACAAGAAGATGTTGTAACTAATCCACTGGTAATCGGAAACTAAGGGTTGATATTCTTATATATCCGCAATCAATTAGAGAATTTACCTGTTGGGACGGAGTGGCTGAGGAGCTGACGTACAGCTCGATATGCTTAATCCATTGAGCTGAATCGCCCATTGTGTCTGTGCTGTGTGTGTGTGTGGCAGTGTGGGTGTGGTCTGAGCAAGGTGATGAAAGGTTTAAGGGGTTTTCTTTTTCTTCTTGTCGCCGGGAGAGGAGGGAAGGTTTTAAGGTCTTCTTTATTTATTTATTTTTTGACTTGAGGTCTGCTTTATTTCATATTTTCATATGCTCTCTAATTGGAATTAAACATTATTTTAATCTCCAAATACATCTTTTGATTTTGTTTTCAAATTTAAATAAATCATACTTCCCAAGGAATATTCAAATTGAAATGTGTGATGGATTTTGTCATTTTGCGGAGTAAATTCAGAAATAAAATGTGTATTCATTCACTTTCGCAATACCACTATAAATATTAATGTGGTTTTGTGAAAGGTAATATTGAGTATGACCAGTCATATTAGTTAAAAAAAGATACTATAAATGTTTGGAAAGGAAATATAAGTTAATCACGAATCAAAAGTCTAACAAAAAATGTGATTAACAGTAAAAAGATTTTCGAATGAGATTTTATCTCAAACAAGCCAAAATATGATGCTGAAAAGTTTTTTAGTCTTGATTAATTAATTGTACTAATAGATTTATATTTTCAATACTAATTTCCACCTATGAAAGTGGCCGCATATTTTATCCAACTTGGTCTTACAAAAAAATTTACACGTTAAAGTTTTAAAAGTGAAGTCTAAAACTACCTACAGTGATAGTGTCATTAAGAGTGTCTCTAACACTAACAGTTTTTTGAAGATAGAGACAGTGAGCTGTAGTGGAGTTATCTTTAAGAAGTGTTTCTATCTAATTTCTAAATTTGTATTTTGCATTAATTTTAATAAGAAAATTTGAAATTTTCATTAATTTAAACAAATAACTAGTATAATACATTAATTGAAATAAAATAAATAAAAATATTACATTAATTGAAATAAAATAAATAAAAATATTACATTAATTGAAATTTAAAAAATAAAAAATATTCTACTCCTCAACGGGCCCAAATCGGCTCCAAACATGCTCGGTTAAATCATTAGTGAGCCGATGGTACTTCCTTGTATCTCTCAATGCAGCGTTCCGTTTGAGAAAATTCTTCTAGGAGAGCGGAGTGGGGACTCGAATTACATTACTACCCGGCGTTGTTTCTGTGTCCTCTCTCCAATTCTCAGCATCCTCTCTCTCGTCTTCCATGATCATGTTGTGCAAAATAATGCACGTAAACATGATGTTGCGGAGGTGTTGTGTGTACCAGTTTCGCGCCGGGTTCCGGATAATTCCCCATCGGGCTTGAAGAATACCGAATGCCTGTTCGATATCCTTTCTCACCGCTTCCTGCATCTTCTTGAACCACACCGCCTTCTCGTCCGTTGCAAGCGGATGAGCCTTGATTAGAGTCGCCCAATCCGGGTAGATTCCATCGGTTAAGTAATAACCACTGTCATAGGGCTTTCCGTTCACCACGAATTGGCACGGCGAAGCCCGTTCTTCAAGCACGTCCTCAAATAAGGGCGACTGATTGAGAATGTTGATATCGTTGTTAGAGCCGGCTACTCCAAAAAAGGCGTGTCAAATCCAGAAAACTTGAGACGCCACGGCCTCAAGAATCAAGGAAGGCACGCCAATATCTCCTCGTGTGTAGGCAGCCGCCCACGCCTTCTTGTAATTCCTCCATGCCCAATGCATACAGTCTAGGCTACCGAGCATCCTCGGAAAGTCGTGCCTCTCCTCGTGCATCCTGCCGAGCGGTGTCTTGAGCATTTGACCTTCTCAAATACACGTCACCAAATAGCTCGATGATACCTTTGTAGAACTTCCGGAGACAAAGACGGCCGATGCTATCGCCGATCTTCAACTATTCATCGAATGTATCCGGCGCTAGGGGTGTTAATCAAATCAAATTTTTTGATTCGATTCGAGATTCGTATTCGAATTTTGATATTCGTATTCGTAATTTTACGATTTGAATTCGAATTCAAGTATTTTTATAAATTCGATAAATTTTCAAATACTTATTAGTATTTATGTTATTCGATTCGATATTCGCAGATATTCGATTAGATATTTAAATAATAATATAATTTTAATATATATTTATATTATATACTTTCTTAAGTTGATTATGGATTATATGCTTCAATTTTTAAGTATATATTAAACGTGTTGATGTTAATTTGGTCCATCTTCAAGGCTATTCCAAGATAAGGTCAACATTTCTTTAATATATATGTATATTGCACTAAGTCTAATCTCTTGAGTGGTGCAAAGGTAAGTCATAGTCTCTCTTTTTTTTCCCCTCTATCTCTTGCTACTTTACATTGTCTCTCTATTTCAGTGTTTTTCCTATCGTTCTTCATCACCTTCCTTCACATATTTTCAACTAGTCATTCTTCATCTCATTCCTCTATAGATTCGAGTATTTGATTCAAATTCGTAAAGTTATTCAAGTATTCAAATTCAAATCAAATTTAAGATTCGACCACGATTCAAATTCGATTCGGTTTGATAAATATGTTGCACAGATTCAATGCAATTAGAATGATATTTGATTTGATTCGATTCGTTTGCACCCCTATCCGGCGCTCCACCGGTGGCTAGTTGGCGAATGGCCATTGTGCATTTTTGCACTGATGTGAGACCCCATTTGCCGGTTGCAAAGTACCGCACATTCAGTTCCAACGCCTCGCAAATCTTCAAGAACGGATGCTTGTGCATCCGAAAATGCCGGCGGGAAAATGTTGGGTCGTACGTCGGGTTGTCGTTGAAGTAGTCGGTCATCAACTGCTGCAGGGCCGCCTCCCGATCGCGGTGTACGACCATCCTCTTCACCTTCTTTTTTTCTTGGAGGCGAAGAGTCGAGCGACGGCAGCTTGGAGGTTCGTCACCATCGACATAATCTCGTCGTCGGTGCCATGAGAAGAGTAGCCGGTTGAGGAGTCCGACGACGAAGACATTTTATTGCGAAAAAAAAATGAGAGAAAAATATAGAGAAAACTAAAGGAAGAAGGTGAATTTGGTGTGAGAAAATTGTGTGATGAAGTGAGGTATTTATAGGTGTGAATAAATAAAAAAAATAAAGTAAAATAAAATCAGCTAAAATATTCGTTGTATACCCGTTGGAGTCAAACGAGTCATTGCCTATTTTTTCTTTTTCTTTTTTTTCGGTCAGGCGCGTGCAAATGCATACGCCGGATCGAGACTGTCTCGTAGTGACAGAACGGGCTCGAGACGCGGAGGCTTGCAGTGACCGTCTCATCGGCGGCGGTGTCTCGAGCCGGCGGAACGAGACGACCGCTGCAGAGAGTCTAATTACAAAATGAATGGAAGTTTATGTTTTTCTTTTTCTTTTTTTGGGCATTTTTTCCCATTATTTTTGAAGTTTTTACTTTATAGTACTTCTAACAATTTCTCATTTCGACGGATTATACACTAATATTAGGTAATTATGTGTTTTCAATATTTGAACTTACATTTATTATTTAAAGTGTGGCTAGTTATAGCGTATCCAAATAACACTACCTTTAATTTTTATGTTCTTTGTTATAAAGAATAAAGTTATTCGGTCACACGGTGGCCAACCACACGCGTAAGAAAAAGGAAAGTTGACTGTAAATTTCTTCCTAGGGTTTATGCTTTCCCAATTAGAGTATATTTCCATTTTAAAAATCTATATTACCATTTTTCACTAGTGTGACCAAATAGCACTATATTATAAAATATATTTCCACATCAACGCTAAATAATCCATTTCAGAAATTCAATGTTACAAATATGATAGTACAATTTACGAGTAAATCTGATTTTAGTTATTATGATGTACATCATGTCTCAATATCAGCACCAGTGTCAAAAGTTTTGATAACTTCTGAATGATTGTTATCTTAGTATAATTATGTCAACACTTTTTTTATCTAAATATTATTATTTTTCAGAATAATTAACAATCATCAGAAATATACGCAACTTCATTTGATTCATCTTTTTTCTCATATGACTAAAGCCTGCAATTTACAGACCAAAGTAAAGAAGATAAAAATTCCACATCTTTGCATGTCCAAAGTCCTTCAGCAAGCTCCACTTGGGTGCAGTTTTTGCAAGTTGTACTTGAACATTCCTTTATACAACTGAAGTAACTTCAAAAACATCACAGCTCTTCTAGTAGACTGCACTCATGCCAAAAGTAGTCATGCATCGGATGCTTCGTCCAAAATGTCAAGAAACCCTTTCTTGGTAGTATCTTGTTGAAGAGGCTTTTTGAAACAAAAACCATGAGTCATCGTGGCTGCTTCAAATCTCGTCCACAGTTCCTTCTTTAAAGTGTTCTCCCCTGGATGCTTCCCCATTCGCATGCTGCTCATAGGCTCTTTCATCATCGGAGTGCACTCAGCTAAATCAAGCGTGCGTATAATATCTGACATGAAACAATAGAGAAGCAACATTGATTGGAACATGAGTGTTTATGCTTCAACAGTTGAATGATAAATGAAAGAGATTCATATTTTATACCTTGCAGCTGGCTCTTTGATGAAGTGGCATGACCAATTTCACTCTCTTTTGTCTTCATGGCGGGGAAGTGTCGTTCCTGACTACCTACTGCTGTGGTTTTCAACGGCAAGCACTGATCAGACGGCTTGTTCAACAGGGGCCCGTCGGAAGGATCCATTATAACACAGGTTTTAGGAGGTGAGACAATCCAATTTGGTGAATCTTCTGCCGCCATTTTCTGTTGCATATTTTCTTTTCTTATTCCATAGAGCTCGGGATACTTCAGCTTCAGGTCATCAGAAGATTGGTTGTTCAATGATTCAGAATCCGGGGATTCACTGAAGCTGTGAACTCGCGTAGGAAAAGGTGTAGATTTATGGACTACTTGGCTTTTCTTTCTTGAGAAGGCTGATATGGGCTCAAGCAAAATGCAAGACTTTGGTGGTGACATTTTCATGCGTGGAGTCATTATAAACAGAGAGCAATTTGTATTTGAAGCTCTTTCTGGTGAAGCACAGCCGGTCTGAAGATGGTCTACTGCAGGTTTAGTCGATTTTATATCAAAAGCCACTTTTGGAGTTGGCTTTGCTAATACACCTTCATGGAGATCATCACCTACATCATCAGAAAGAGACACCGATGGAACCTTTTCAACTGCACGCAGGGAGGGCGCCTGATATTTGGACAACAAAACCTTCTTATGAGGCATTGGTGTGAGTAGAAACAATTGTCTACCATTTTCCGTGTTGCACCCAGCCCGCCAGGATACGAGGGGTGATGGAGAGACAAGTGACTCCCACTTCGTTTCTTCAGGGCTTTCAATGGCAGTGTTAGAACTCTGTTTTGACACACCAATTGCCTTTCTCTCCGCTGGCTGCTCCAAATTATTCTCTGGCACTGTGGATTGGCTGAGAACTGCTTTTTGAAATCTTGAAACCCATGGCTGCAGAATAAAACATTCAAAGTAAGGAAAATTGTAAGCTGCCAAAATTAAAAATACCAAACAACAAATCTACCTTTAAGGAAGTCTGCATGTCAGACAAGACACCTGCAAATTGTTTGATCTCCTTCCTTCTGTCATTGCCTGTCATCTGGAGTGCTTGGACAACTAGTTCATCTATCTGCAAACCAATGAGTTGAATAAAACACTCTCATCTTCACCAATAAGATATGTAAGTAATTGGACCACTGTGTAGATTAAATACTCTGCAAAACAAGCTTTCTCAACTCTACAGCTAAAAGAGAAACTCCCATTTGCAAGTCTGAAGCAGGGGGGGAAAGCGTGGACAGTCGGTGGATCAATCTGCTTTCACTCGTTTTAAGAGGTCATAGACCAAAAACCGATGTTCTAGTCACTTAACACCTTCTATTCTGATCGCTAAACAATGCGTACCAATAGTATTTGAGAAAACATAACATATAAGATGACCACTCACACAACAGCCAAATGCTTTCAGGAAAACATTCTACATTAAAATGGTTCCGATTAGAAAAAGGATCATCCTCATATTTCAACCGTGCTTCTTAAAATCCCAACCGTTGCACTCTGAGCCCTCTCTTTCATAATTTTGTCCAAACATTCGCGAAAATAGGATCGCCCAACCTATAAGCTCAAATTTTGTTCAAAGTGATATCGGAAACAGAGTTCTGCAACGATATTTGTAACGCATTTGCTGGAATAAAAACTACTACCTCGTAAACCGAATAGCAAACCAGAAGGCAAGGCGATACACTCACTCCCCTCTTAAAGCTAAATCGACTCAAAAAAGAAAAATCTGATCGAGATTAGCTCTTAGCATGACATAATCACCAAATTACCATACAAAATGAACCAAATAATACCCTAGGTCTCACAAAAACCGTCCAGACGATAAACAATCGAAATCAGAAAAAACGCCTAAATTATGTCGAAAAAAGGATAAGGTGCAGTACCTGTCGTAGGAGGGAGGATAGATCGGAGTGTACGAGGAGAAGGCGATCGAGCGAATCGTCTCCCGCTTGTCGACCTCGGTCATCTTCAGAGATATTTTTATGGATACTCGCAGATTTAATGGCTGTCCTTGCGTTAGAAATGTCTCGGAAAGGCTTCCTCGTCGATTTCAACCTTATTTTCGACTTCGATTTCGATTCGTCGGTGTTCTTCGGCATATCCTTCTCTTCTTCTTCCTCTTCTTCTCTTGCGCGTTTATGTGTGGGGTGAAGTGCTCCAACGGTAACTGAAGTTCTGATTTCTCTCTCCTCGTTCAAATCTTTTACTCTGGCGCGGGGGTTTTATATACCACCCCATTTTTTGTAGGGCTTTTCAATTGGGATAAGACAATTCTAGTGATTATTCAAATACAAAAATGTGAGTAAATAGAATATTTATCAAAATTAACTTAAAACCTTATTCCCTCCGTCCCTTTCTGTTTGTCTCATTTGAGACGGACACGGAGATTAAAAAAAATGATTAAATATAAAAGGTGTATTTAATATTGTGAATAAAGTAATATAAAGTATTTTTTAATTGATAAAGTGATATAAAGTATTTTTAAAGTGTTATAAAGTGGTTTTAAAGTGATATAAAGTGAATAAAATGATTTCTTAATTATTTCCTCAAATGGAAAGTGAGACAAGAAGAGTGAACACCCAAAATAAAAAGTGAGATAAGTAGAACGAGATAGAGAGAGTATTACATTTCGCGATTTATAGGGCTATTTCGTTTGCTAACAAAGATACAATATGAGATAATAATTTATTTTTTTAGCATGAGAAGAAAATAGTACTCCCTCCGTTCGGGTTTTAAAGTCCCATTTTAAATGGGCACGAGAATTAAGAAAATTGATAAAGTATTTTTTAGTAGGGTAAAAGTTAGAAAGTAAGGATAGTGAATAATGACAAAAAAATAGTGGTAATGGTAAAAAAGATGTGGTATTGGCCAAAAAGTAAAAATAAAGTTGTTGGGATGATAAAAAAGTAGAAATAAAATTGATGTGAGGTGGGGTCCCAAATGGCAAAGGGTAGTAATTCTAAAAAGTAAGAAAGGTATAATGGTCTAAAAATGAGAGTATGACTTTTAAACTCGAACATTTGAAATGGGTGAAATGGGACTTTAAAACCCGAACGGAGGAAGTACTAATTTGTATGCAATTTCCTTATACACCCCTGTTTTACAAGTCACGTTTGGCGTGGTCATCGTGATCACGATGACGTGTTCACGACCATATTCACGATGATGTTTTTATCCCGTCGTGAACTAATTAACCGGATCGATTTCGTCGAAAACAATGATTAATTAGTCTTGTTATGTCTTAAACAACATTTGCACATCATATTTTGCGCTCTTATATCAAAGAAACACTAAATGTGTTAATGTTAGAGGTGTATTGTTTATCAAATGCAAGAGTCATTGTATATGTAACATATAATAATGTATTCATTGTTGTGTCACAAATCTCTCCAACACTATAATTGTGTGTTTAAATGTGTAATTTTTCATTTGTTGATGTATTTCAATGTTAAGTAAAACATATTTAACACGTACCACATTAATATAACCGGTTAAAATATCATAATTAGACAAAAATTCTAAAGTCACTATGGGGTTCAGCGTGTTCACCGTGAGGTCACGATAAAGCCTACCGTGAGCTCACGATGGCATCCTCATCGTGAGCTCACGATGGCACCCTCATCGTGAGCTCACAATGGTGGAGGCTGTCATGATCAGACCCGTGTGTATGATAAAATACCTGCTCCAAACTATTTCATTCATGTAGTCGATAAACTAAGAAACTATATCATAAAATAAGATCCAAATACATGTTTCAAACACCATAAACTCGATAAACTAACAAAACTACCCCATAAAATAATATTGAAATATATAAACTAACAACTATACGAGGAAATAAGATTCAAATACATGTTTCAAACACCATACATAAAACTAGATGTTGTCAAGTACTGCAAGCTAATAAATCCTAGTCGCTACGAGCCACCGATATCTTTGAATGTAGCGTTCGGTGATTCTCCCCCAGTGTCTCGGCTTACTACTAATCAGACGATCCAAATACATGCATGCAAAAGGGCCGCAACTGTGACTGTCTGTCTGAGCAAACTGATCTTTGATCGGCATCTTCAAAAGCTTCATTTTATCATCTCGCTTCGTCATTGTTGAATTGTTCTTCCAATAGTCTGAGAGAGCTAGTAGACGAGGAACGAGATGAGTAATGGGCGGCTCGTAATCAATAGGTGCGACTATTTGCTGATCATATTCGTGTGACATTGAGTCGTACAACTCAACCGTCTAATCAGCAAGACTTATCTGAATCGTGACCAATGATTTTCAAAGACATTACACACAACGCATATCTGTTTGAATGCAAAAATAGAATAATTTAAATCAATGAATGGTTATAAACTTGACATATATTTTATTAAAAAATACTTACATGTTTGCAATTCGACCATGGAACAGAATGTAGCGAGTCTAGCCCTTTCACAATGTCGTCTAATCCCAGATGTATCTTCCAATTCTTATACAAGGACTTTCTTTTATGTGCATGAATTCCGGATCATCTTTATGGAGGCGTCGCAGCTCGGCGCACAAAACTTGCTATCAAATTGACAACATACAAGATAAATATCATTTTTCAATATTTATAAAAAAAATCAAGAAGATATATTAAAAACTTACAAGTAATTGAGTGCCGACGATGATCGTGTTAGTTGGCCCAATCGTTGGAGCAGTTCTATTATGCATTCGGATCCTCGTGCGAACCGAAAGCACGTAATTGTCTACTACCTGAGACAATATAAATTTCAAGTCAATTTCAATATAAGTATAAACTTGCTATATAAAATTACTAACTTACTTCTTGAACGAAGTCCTCCCTCGGATTCTCCACCAGATCAAATAATTTGTTTGTTAGACGATGACCCATCTCAATCACAGGCACATAACACTCATATCCCTGCCTCCTAAAGTCAGCATACATCATCATCAACTTCTCCGTTCTACTTGGTCTTGCACTCTGAAAAGAGGTGCACAGAGCAGCAGACGGTCTACGTTGCCGATGACCCAAGGCAACATCACCTACCTCCTCTAAGGCTGCTTATCCGGTTAACCGTCAGTTAATCGGACCAAAATTTTGGTTAACCGAAACCGAAATGGTCGAAAAAAGGTATTCGGAACTGACCTGAATAAGGTGATCGGTTACCCAGTAACCGATCGGTTCGGTTAGCTGGGTAACCGATTAACCGACCAAATAACCGACTAGTAGTTAGACGAGGATGCTGTATTACCATAAAAAACAGGTACCGTGATTTTTTTTACTTAGATACATCTACAAATTTCTCTTCAGATATAATCAAAGAAAATGGATTTTATATCAGGTTTTGAATTAATTGCCCTTTCTCTGCAGTTTTTTTTAAATTTTGGATTAGAGACCATCGTTTAAAAACTACATTGTACGTAAGAAATAGTAATGAGCAGATGACTTTATGCAGAATGAGATGGCTAAAGAGAATATAATGCGGCTTGCTAAAGAACATAAGGTAGAGTATTCTTTTTATCCTTTTGCAACTCATGTAAGTTTCTGATGCTTAATGTATTTTGCATAATTTTTTGACAATAGCGAGAAAAAGATTTCTTCCTCAACAAGATTATGGAACTTGAGGCAAAACTTCATGAGAACCAAGCATTATTGTTGCAGGTACAACATTTGGTTGACTTAATATTGAGTCTCTTCGTTGTATTATGTTTATTACTCTTGCACAGGTTCTCAAAGATAGCCATGCCTTAATTTATGAGAAGAGGATGCAAGAACTTGATAGGGAACAATTTATGAATGCAGTGAAGGTGAAATGTGGTAGAACAATACATACAGCTTCAGCCTTCAGCTTGAGGAATGAAGAGCGTCGCGCCGACGAGTGGATTGGGCAGCGGAGGAGAAACCCAGGAAGGTGGTGGTTGGCACAGTGGCGAGCTCACGGAGCGGCGACCGGCTGACCGCAGCGGCGCAGCCCGGACTCGCGCAGAGAGAGTCAGAGAAAGGCTGAGAGATTGAGAGAGAGAGACGTTCGCGGTCCGTCGAGTCGTCGACTCTGCCGTCGCCGGAGGATGAGGTGTAACTGTAAGTCGGTAACTGGTGTGGTGCAGTGGTGGTGTCTGTGGTGTGCGGTTGTGCGCGAGGAGAGAGAGAGTGAGAGTGAGAGAGGAAGGCTTTTAGGTGATTCAAAATAAAATACAACTAAAGTATATATATTTTTTAATTAGTCGGTTATTTGATTAACCAATAACCGGAATTCTTCAAACGCACTAATCGGAACCGACCCATAATCAAAAAAAATCGGTTAACGAGTAACCGACCCAGTTCGGTTAATAACCAATTACCCGGATCCGAATAAGCAACCCTAACCTCCTCACCTACCTCCTTACCAGCCCCCTCATCTGGCTCCTCATATTGAGCATCATCATCATCAACCGGATCATCAACAACGTGCTGCTGGGGAGTGTGTGAGCTAGAACCTTGGTGCTCACTTGGAATATAGGTCAGCTGCAAAGGTGTATGGTAAGGGAGCTGCTGCGACGTCTGGTAAATGGGCTGCTGCGGCGTCTCTATAATGGGCTGTTGCAGTGTCTCGTAAGGGGCCGGCATCGGCATCGGCTGAAAGAGCTGGACAAACAAGTCCTGACCAATCTACTGTGAGGACTGCGCCTCCTGATCGGCTTGGAACGGCCCAAACTGCTGGAAAGGCTCATCACGAACTGTAACACCGATTTGAGGGTGCTGAGAAGGAGCTGCAAAGTCGTGAGAAGGGGTCAGCTCAGAGTGGTGGGAAGTCTGCCGGTGAGAGTGGTGGGAAGGCACCGGCTCAGAGTGGTGGGAAGTCTGCCGGTGAGAGTGGTGAGAAGGCACCGACTCAGAGTGGTGAGAAGTAGAGTGGTGAGAAGTCTGCTAGTGAGAGTGGTGAGAAGTCTGCCTCTCGTCGTGGTGGGACCCAACTCCAGAATGGTGTGACCGAAGTGGAGAGTGCTGGGGCCGAACTGGAGAAGTCTACATGTGACTAAAACTTGCAGCATAAGAGTGACGGGCCGGATCCAAGTCCTGGTTGACCCTACCAGCCCGCATCTGAGCGTCGAATGCCGAGGTAGAGTGACGGTGAACGTCCAATGCCGTCCTACGACTCCTATGTGATTGTTGTGGAGGACTGTCTGGGCGCCTCATAAGAAAAAACTGACTCATTCTCCGAGTCAGTTTAGCAAGGAAGCTGTTGTCAGATTCGTCGTCCAAAATGCTCCTCAACCGGCGCTCAATCTCATCCTCTCTGCTGTTCGTGCCCTCATCATGGAGGAGGCATGGTTGTCCGTGCAAACAACAGATCCCGTCTGGCTCTCCCGAGGGCCCCCAATGTGATGTACGAGGTGGTGAACTACGAGGTGGTGGGGTACCCTCCCGATGACGCTTCGACATCTGTCGTGCCGGGTCACTACGGACCACTCTTGCTGTTAACTGCTTATACTTTCCATTGTCTTCTGCTTTGCATTCTTTGTAGTCGGGTTATTCCTGGAAGCAATTTGTTTAGGAGGTACGTATCGAACATCAAAAGGGTCTCCATTTTCGAAGCTCAGCATGTAATACTCATAACGCTCTGCTTCCGTAGCTTCAAAACTTTCTAATACCTGAAGCTGCAAAGGTAATGAAAACGTAATATTAGAATTTTAGAAACTAATATAGATAGCATCATTAAATGAATGAAAAACATTATTAGATCATAAATGTACCCGTGGATTATCGAAGAATTGACTGAAATCAACTTTCATCACTCTTGTGGCCCACATCAAGCACCGAGGCACTCTCTTAATGCGATCTTTGATTCCACATAAATCTCCCAACGCCGAAATCATCTCATAAGTCCAAATCTGTAAAGCCCAAACCGGACCATAGAGGTGGTAGTCCTTGGAGACTGTCTGGACGTTGTACACATAGTGACACAGTGCTCTCCATGTGTACGAGCCCCATGGGAAGGCATCCCAAGCCTCGAAGTCTTCAACTAACGTCCATGCTCAATCCTCTATGGTAGGTTTATCCCGACATAGGAGGAAATAATAGTAAATGAGCAAGTTGGCCGCCTTCAAATAGTCTTCGATGTCTCTCCCAAGTCCTTTTTTGTTGAAGGCGTCGCGCAACTCATTGGTCTTTATCTCTCGACCGTTGAAAAATCTGTAGTGAATGCTAGTTCTAGGAGGTACATGAACTACATGTGGATTAAATGTAGAGTTTCCAAAGTGAAGCCCGGTGATGAGAGCATATTCCACTGCCGTCATACGAATGGTCGTATGACCAAGATAAAACCAAAGCTCGTTCTTTGGTAGCCGATAGCACCAATCCCTTGCAACTGTCGGGTTATTGTGAGATTTAGTGCATTACTTGCACTCTGATTTCTTCTCGCATCAATCAACCGCTCAATAACACCGGTTCTTAGGAATGCCTCGGCTTGATGATCACCGGAAATTTCAAATAAAACTCTCCTAATTTCATCAAACACGTCTACCCTCATGTAAATGTTCACTTTAGGAGACGAATAGATCATGGCGGGTCTAAGAAATTGATAATGTTCCTACAAAATCAATAAAATCAAGTATTAAATGTATGGTAACGTGTTATAATTCAACAAACCAACATAACACAAGAAGATGAAGGACGGGGGGACAACCCGTGGCCATGGTCACGACGGGAGGAGGACCGGCGCGACGACGACGAAGGGTTCTGCCGTGGTCACGACAGCCCTCGCCATCGTGAGCTCACGATGGGAAGCTCATTGTGACCTCACGATAGGAAGCCCATCGTGAGCACGGCAGATTCCTTCGCCGTCGTCTTCTCCACATCCATCGTCCCCATAAGAACACCAAACCAACACAACAAATGTCGAACTACCCAACGCACCAACAAATTCAAAAATGTCGAACTCTATACACCAAAACAATGTCGAAATCTTCCACATAAAAATCTTCGATTGAATGCATGTTTATATAGTTCTACATGTTAGAAATTGTTATATGTTAGAGTTAAGATTTTTATGTGGAAGATTTCGACATTGTTTTGGTGTATAGAGTTCGACATTTTTGAATTTGTTGGTGCGTTGGGTATGTTCGACATTGTTGTGTTGGTTTTGGTGTTCTTATGGGACGATGGATGTGGAGAAGACGACGGCGAAGGAATCTGCCGTTGCTCACGATGGGCTTTCCTATCGTGAGGTCACAATGAGCTTCCCATCGTGAGCTCACGATGGCGAGGGCTGTCGTGACCACGGCAGAACCCTTCGTCGTCGTCGCGCCGGTCCTCCTCCCGTCGTGACCATGGCCACGGGTTGTCCCCGTCCTTCATCTTCTTGTGTTATGTGGTTTGTTGAATTATAACACGTTACCATACATTTAATACTTGATTTTATTGATTTTGTAGGAACATTATCAATTTCTTAGACCCGCCATGATCTATTCGTCTCTAAAGTGAACATTTACATGAGGGTAGAGTGTTTGATGAAATTAGGAGAGTTTTATTTGAAATTTCGGTGATCATCAAGCGAGGCATTCCTAAGAACCGGTGTTATTGAGCGGTTGATTGATGCGAGAAGAAATCAGAGTGCAAGTAATGCACTAAATCTCACAATAACCCGACAGTTGCAAGGGATTGGTGCTATCGGCTACCAAAGAACGAGCTTGGGTTTATCTTGGTCATACGACCATTCGGTATGACGGCAGTGGAATATGCTCTCATCACCGGGCTTCACTTTGGAAACTCTACATTTAATCACATGTAGTTCATTGTACCTCCTAGAACTAGCATTCACTACAGATTTTTCAACGGTCGAGAGATAAAGACCAATGAGTTGCGCGACGCCTTCCAACAAAAAAGGACTTGGAGAGACATCGAAGACTATTTGAAGGCGGCCAACTTGCTCATTTACTATTATTTTCCTCCTATGTCGGGGATAAACCTACCATAGAGGATTGAGCATGGACGTTAGTTGAAGACTTCGAGGCTGGGATGCCTTGCCCATGGGGCTCGTACACATGGAGAGCACTGTGTCACTATGTGTACAACGTCCAGACAGTCTCCAAGGACTACCACCTCTTATGGTCCGGTTTGGGCTTTACAGATTTGGACTTATGAGATGATTCGGCGTTGGGAGATTTATGTGGAATCAAAGATCGCATTAAGAGAGTGCCTCGGTGCTGATGTGGGCCACAAGAGTGATGAAAGTTGATTTCAGTCAATTCTTCGATAATCCACGGGTACATTTATGATCTAATAATGTTTTTCATTCATTTAATGATGCTATCTATATTAGTTTCTAAAATTCTAATATTACGTTTTCATTACCTTTGCAGCTTCAGGTATTAGAAAGTTTTGAAGCTACGGAAGCAGAGCGTTATGAGTATTACATGCTGAGCTTCGAAAATGGAGACCCTTTTTTTGATGTCGATACGTTACCTCCTAAACAAATTGCTTCCAGGAATAACCCGACTACAAAGAATGCAAAGCAGAAGACAATGGAAGTATAAGCATGTAACAGCAAGAGTGGTCCGTAGTGACCCGGCACGACAGATGTCGAAGCGTCATCGGGAGGGTACCCCACCACCTCGTAGTTCACCACCCGTACATCACATTGGGGGCCCTCGGGAGAGCCAGACGGGATCTGTTGTTTGCACGGACAACCATGCCTCCTCCATGATGAGGGCTCCGAACAGCAGAGAGGATGAGATTGAGCGCCGGTTGAGGAGCATTTTGGACGACGAATCTGACAACAGCTTCCTTGCTAAACTGACTCGGAGAATGAGTCAGTTTTTTTCTTATGAGGCGCCCAGACAGTCCTCCACAACAATCACATAGGAGTCGTAGGACGGCATTGGACGTTCACCGTCACTCTACCTCGGCATTCGACGCTCAGATGCGGGCTGGTAGGGTCAACCAGGACTTGGATCCGGCCCGTCACTCTTATGCTGCAAGTTTTAGTCACATGTAGACTTCTCCAGTTCGGCCCCAGCACTCTCCACTTCGGTCACACCATTCTGGAGTGGGTCCCACCACGACGAGAGGCAGACTTCTCACCACTCTCACTAGCAGACTTCTCACCACTCTACTTCTCACCACTCTGAGTCGGTGCCTTCTCACCACTCTCACCGGCAGACTTCCCACCACTCTGAGCCGGTGCCTTCCCACCACTCTCACCGGCAGACTTCCCACCACTCTGAGCTGACCCCTTCCTCACGACTTTGCAGCTCCTTCTCAGCACCCTCAAATCGGTGTTACAGTTCGTGATGAGCCTTTCCAGCAGTTTGGGCCGTTCCAAGCCGATCAGGAGGCGCAGTCCTCACAGTAGATTGGTCAGGACTTGTTTGTCCAGCTCTTTCAGCCGATGCCGATTGCCGGCCCCTTACGAGACACTGCAACAGCCCATTATAGAGACGCCGCAGCAGGCCCATTTACCAGGACGTCGCAGCAGCTCCCTTACCATACACCTTTGCAGCTGACCTATATTCCAACGTGAGCACCAAGGTTCTAGCTCACACACTCCCCAGCAGCACGTTGTTGATGATCCGGTTGATGATGATGATGCTCAATATGAGGAGCCAGATGAGGGGGCTGGTAAGGAGGTAGGTGAGGAGGTTAGGGTTTGCTTATTCGGATCCGGGTAATTGGTTATTAACCGAACTGGGTCGGTTACTCGTTAACCGATTTTTTTTGATTATGGGTCGGTTCCGATTAGTGCGTTTGAAGAATTCCGGTTATTGGTTAATCAAATAACCGACTAATTAAAAAATATATATACTTTAGTTGTATTTTATTTTGAATCACCTAAAAGCCTTCCTCTCCTCACTCTCACTCTCTCTCTCCTCGCGCACAACCGCCACACCACAGACACCACCACTGCACCACACCAGTTACCGACTTACAGTTACACCTCATCCTCCGGCGACGGCAGAGTCGACGACTCGACGGACCCCGCGAACGTCTCTCTCTCTCAATCTCTCAGCCTTTCTCTGACTCTCTCTGCGCGAGTCCGGGCTGCGCCGCTGCGGTCAGCCGGTCGCCGCTCCGTGAGCTCGCCACTGTGCCAACCACCACCTTCCTGGGTTTCTCCTCCGCTGCCCAATCCACTCGTCGGCGCGACGCTCTTCATTCCTCAAGCTGAAGGCTGAAGCTGTATGTATTGTTCTACCACATTTCACCTTCACTGCATTCATAAATTGTTCCCTATCAAGTTTCTTGCATCCTCTTCTCATAAATTAAGGCATGGCTATCTTTGAGAAACCTGTTGCAAGAGTAATAAACATAATACAACGAAGAGACTCAATATTAAGTCAACCAAATGTTGTACCTGCAACAATAATGCTTGGTTCTCATGAAGTTTTGCCTCAAGTTCCATAATCTTGTTGAGGAAGAAATCTTTTTTCTCGCTATTGTCAAAAATTATGCAAAATACATTAAGCATCAGAAACTTACATGAGTTGCAAAAGGATAAAAAGAATACTCTACCTTATGTTCTTTAGCAAGCCGCATTATATTCTCTTTAGCCATCTCATTTCTGCATAAAGTCATCTGCTCATTACTAATTTCTTACGTACAATGTAGTTTTTAAACGATGGTCTCTAATCCAAAATTTAAAAAAAACTGCAGAGAAAGGGCAATTAATTCAAAACCTGATATAAAATCCATTTTCTTGATTATATCTGAAGAGAAATTGTAGATGTATCTAAGTAAAAAAAATCACGGGGTACCTGTTTTTATGGTAATACAGCATCCTCGTCTAACTACTAGTCGGTTATTTGGTCGGTTAATCGGTTACCCAGCTAACCGAACGATCGGTTACTGGGTAACCGATCACCTTATCAGGTCAGTTCCGAATACCTTTTTTCGACCATTTCGGTTTCGGTTAACCAAAATTTTGGTCCGATTAACTGACGGTTAAACCGGATAAGCAGCCTTAGAGGAGGTAGGTGATGTTGCCTTGGGTCATCGGCAAACGTAGACCGTCTGCTGCTCTGTGCACCTCTTTTCAGAGTGCAAGACCAAGTAGAACGGAGAAGTTGATGATGATGTATGCTGACTTTAGGAGGCAGGGATATGAGTGTTATGTGCCTGTGATTGAGATGGGTCATCGTCTAACAACAAATTATTTGATCTGGTGGAGAATCCGAGGGAGGACTTCGTTCAAGAAGTAAGTTAGTAATTTTATATAGCAAGTTTATACTTATATTGAAATTGACTTGAAATTTATATTGTCTCAGGTAGTAGACAATTACGTGCTTTCGGTTCGCACGAGGATCCGAATGCATAATAGAACTGCCTCCAACGATTGGGCCAACTAACACGATCATCGTCGGCACTCAATTACTTGTAAGTTTTTAATATATCTTCTTGATTTTTTTATAAATATTGAAAAATGATATTTATCTTGTATGTTGTCAATTTGATAGCAAGTTTTGTGCGCCGAGCTGCGACGCCTCCATAAAGATGATCCGGAATTCATGCACATAAAAGAAAGTCCTTGTATAAGAATTGGAAGATAATCTGGGATTAGACGACATTGTGAAAGGGCTAGACTCGCTACATTCTGTTCCATGGTCGAATTGCAAACATGTAAGTATTTTTAATAAAATATATGTCAAGTTTATAACCATTCATTGATTTAAATTATTCTATTTTTGCATTCAAACAGATATGCGTTGTGTGTAATGTCTTTGAAAATCATTGGTCACGATTCAGATAAGTCTTGCTGATTAGACGGTTGAGTTTGTACGACTCAATGTCACACGAATATGATCAGCAAATAGTCGCACCTATTGATACGAGCCGCCCATTACTCATCTCGTTCCTCGTCTACTAGCTCTCTCAGACTATTGGAAGAACAATTCAACAATGACGAAGCGAGATGATAAAATGAAGCTTTTTGAAGATGCCGATCAAAGATCAGTTTGCTCAGACAGACAGTCACAGTTGCGGCCCTTTTTGCATGCATGTATTTGGATCGTCTGATAGTAGTAAGCCGAGACACTGGGGGAGAATCACCGAACGCTACATTTCAAAGATATCGGTGGCTCGTAGCGACTAGGATTTATTAGCTTGCAGTACTTGACAACATCTAGTTTTTATGTATGGTGTTTGAAACATGTATTTGAATCTTATTTCCTCGTATAGTTGTTAGTTTATATATTTCAATATTATTTTTATGGGGTAGTTTTGTTAGTTTATCGAGTTTATGGTGTTTGAAACATGTATTTGGATCTTATTTTATGATATAGTTTCTAGTTTATCGACTACATGAATGAAATAGTTTTGGAGCAGGTATTTTATCATACACACGGGTCTGATCATGACAGCCTCCACCATTGTGAGCTCA